>JAQISU010000090.1:12427500-12635000 GCA_029339505.1 Unio delphinus | reverse complement strand
CAATGGTTCAGTCATATACCTACGATGTCTGCAGTCAATCAGAAATGTGATTCGATTTATTTAAAAGTATCATACACTATATTCAGCGCCAAGACAATATGGGCAATAACTCTAATATATATGCTTAAAAAAATGTGCGAGCATGAGATTTTTCGGTATGCACATTGTCAGGTGACTATAATCCTATATAAATTAAATGTTTCAGTTAAAGAATCCTTAATACTAATGTATCTGTTAAAAGAAAGTAGTTACAGAAGAGAGAATAGTGAAGGACAATGTTCATTTTAAGTCAAACTTTAAACTAATTGGATAGATAACGCTGCAGAAAACTAAGTCAGGAGGATGGGAATGAAAGGGCCATAACTTGTGTATCGCTGTTTAGCGTATAGCTTTTCTATACAGAAATGTGTTGTGAGAGCAATGTAGCCAACCAAAGGCAAACATAAAGCATCTGTTTATCTTGGCTGGATTTAATTACCGAGCAAATTTGATTTTTTTTCTTCAAACAATTCGAATAAATGTTTCACTTGACAAAGATTTCAAACTAATGTTGAGAATCCGGAGGTGATTTCATTTTGTCCAAAGGAAAACTAACTACATCGTCTGAGTGGCAGGAGCCATAAACGATTTCCATGGTTTGGATATCACCAAAATGCACTGGATCCACAACGCTGGACCTAATGTGCTCAGTGCCTGTTGGGGATCGAGTCTTGGCCATTCTCAAAGGAGGGAAATGGTGTCTGACGGCGTCGTACCTTCACAGCAGGGATGAGCAGTACCCTCTCACTGGAAGTCATGTCCCAGTGACCGGTTGCGCCTTACGAAAGTTAGCAGTTCTCATACTCCTACAGACCTGATGAAAACGTTGAAAAGAGACTGACATGCCAGGTTGTTTTAACTATGGTGCGGGCTTTAAACTCCAGGTTTAAATGCAGGAGACGTGCTAATGTCTCTGCAGATATCTACAGTCGTGGGACACCAGGGTGCTAGGGAGGGATTGCTGGTTAGTTAGTATGTGTTTAACAATACTTTTCATCACACACTAAGCTATATATGGCAGCCAAAACATTTAGTGGAGGAAGGAAAGCTCAGTGAAGAAACACCTACCTACGCTGACACAACCCGAAATTAGAACCCGTGTGGACAGAGGTGCGATGTCAGTTATCCTTCTCACCCATGTAACAGAGACATGTTGCTGATCTGATAACCTTAGGTTCCCTTATTTCTGTCTGGTTATTTCAGTCACCGTGTCCATGCACTAGGAACTACTCTTCAAGATAAGAAACTTTTGCTATCTTCTGCTTTGCATAGCGAAGTTGTTATAAAATCAAACAAGATATATATAACAAAAATAAATTCACTCATCAAGTATATTAAGGTCTCTCCAACTTTGATATTCCAACATACAAAACGTTCTGAGATAGCCACACGCACTCAGTCGAACTCTTGGTACAGCTCAATCAAATAAAAAGCTGTCTGAAACCGCGCTGTTGCGTCGTAACACACCATCAACTTTATTAAGCAATTTACTGCTTAAAGACTTTTTTGCACTTGGGATACGGGGAGGGGGTGCAGAACACGAAAACATCAAGTCTGGTCATAAATCTTTAAGGCAAGAACGTGAATTAAATTAGAATATTTAGACTTTAATTAGAGAGAGACGATGACAATGGCAGGGGAGAACCAAGAATGCACACAAACCCAACATTTCCAGATAGGTGCCATGTATGTATAAATGTACAAACGTCCCGTGACTTTGTATGCCATGTATGTATAAATGTACAAACGTCTCGTGACTTTTGTGACCTGATAATACGTTCTATCATGACCATGTAACCCATGCGGATGCAACTGTGTCAAAAGTAACCCATGTGCAGGCAACTGTGCCAAATGTAACCCATGTGCATGCAACTGTGCCAAATGTAACCCATGTGCATGCAACTGTGCCAAATGTAACCCATGTGCATGCAATGTGCCAAATAAGCAGAGGAGTTTTCGAGGGTACCAGATGGATCAAGAAATTTACCTTAATAAGAAGGCTTTAAAGACAAACTTGCCCAAATTGAGTTCTCAACATATCGCATGCACTCAAGCACGTGCAAATAATTATGCTAAAACCTAACAGAAAACACTGCTCCAGACACACATCATTGGCTACAAAAACCCAAACTCTCGCAAGGGCTACAGCAAAGCTGGCAACAACCAGAGATGTGTTATGTAACACCTGCTTTCTTCAAACTTTGTCAAGGCAGCAGCAAATATCATTTTTATAAGTCTTTGGTATGACTCGGTCGAGGTTCGAACCCGCGACCTCTAGCATTCAAGGCAGACGCTCTAACTACAAGGTCACCGGAGCTGTCTATACTGAATGTGCTGAATCTGCTAACTGTATTACAAACGCGCTGGTTATTATAATTGGAATGGAAAATATTAGGTGAGAAGAATAATTAATGTTGATGTTTACACCAAGACACGGAAATCCCAGACGCGGGGCTACGTCATTCGTCTCCCCACTGGCAGTGGCCAGAATATAGTAGAGGCAGACCTGCCAAGATAACTCCTGTCTCGGGTAAAACATAAGTTTAAAGAACTTCGCAGATGAGAAGACTAAAGTAAGCTCTCCAAACTGGAAAAATATTTTTGTCATCAGCATCATAAGTCTTTGGACACCATTCTGGTGGAAAAAGACAGTAATCGAACATCAGAAACTTACTCCTCCAACACCTGACCCAACAGGACAACGGGAGATGATAACCCTAACTGAGGGTGAGGAACAGTCACCACCAGTATCTCTTGGAACTAACTTGATTCCACAATGATGGAAGAGGCCTCGATGTCCTGAGCCCACTTCGAGAAAGAGACAGGATTTTTATTTCTCTGGATTTCTGTTATACAGTAATCACTAACGATAGGTGATGGGACTAACCATACTAGCTATCCTCTTAGGAGAACTGGGTCGCTGGTCCCTATTTGTCTTCGAGTAGATTGGTGTCCCTCCTCCATTTTGTCGAGCGAGGCTGGATGTAATAGAGGAGTCCATGTCATCTAGCGTTCCCCATACCTTGAACCTAAGGCAGAGACATCCATAATGATATGAAGGTATTTTTGTGTGGGTTTAAATGGTGTGAAACTAAGACTCACTTTACGATAGATAAGGTGTGGGGTCACACATCTTATATGGATTCAACGATAATTTAGTGAAGGGGTACGGTGTTGATCAGATCCCCATTACCAACCAGGCAAGTTTAATTCGACTCCCTATCCCCATAAGGCTTTAACATTAGCGTAGGAATCGGGGTTGGGGAGGGTGCATCGACATCGACCCAATCCCTGTCACCAGATAATTATATCTCTGTGACTGAGGCAGAAGTGACCATTGTGGATGACTGGAGACTGGTACCCGGTCAATTATGATCCGATAAGATGAGTCAATTTCAAATCAAAGTGAGATCGCTGTTATTGTTCTCAGAAAGGCACGGATCGCTTATTGCTGTCACTGGGACCATGACCTTAAAAGGGCGCTGCTCATCCCTAACCAGGAGGCAAAACTTGTTTTCAGACGTCTTCCTTCGCATGGGATTGGCCAAGGATCAATCTCTCACCGACAATGACAACTTCATAACTAGCGTCTTTTGGCAATATCTTAACCGAGTAGTTTGCAGCGCTTTGTTGCCGTACCATTATAGTCTACTTTCCCATCATGGGAATAGCTCTAGACCCGTCTTGATGAGGTTATCATGTGATGAAAAGAAGGAATTGGGACCTTTTTTCCTTCCTCTGTGTAGGCAGCCACTTTCCGGAAAGTCCCAGACTTGATCTATCAGGAGACAACAAGTCTGACATCTATACTTGCATGCACAAACAGTAAATAACAGCCAGGTGAAATGCAAATTCTACAAGGCCTTACTGTGACAACACTTATCCATTAACCAGTGACATTTTAAAATTAAAAGACAGAAAGACACCAAAAACAATTTGAGAAACCAAACGGGTAGGCAAGAATAGCACCAAAACTACTAAAAACCGTTTGCTAATCAAGACGCAAAAGTCCATCAAAATGAACACATAAAATACTTAAAAAAAGCAAGGGACTGAGGATTCAGTTGACCCAAAATTAGGATTGGCCTAAAACATGTTTATAACTTAAAACGGACAGTTTTGATGAGCGAGGAGGCACAAGGAAAATGAGAACGATATTTCAGACATTGGCTACGACCAAGGAGTCAGGCTAGATCCTTTTCTTTCAGTTCTGGCCCTCCAATACTACAAGGAGGAATCATTTAACCTGGACTTCGGACTAGGAATGCCATTTTTAAAAAAAGCAATCCAATAGCAGAAAGTATTGTATCACTGCTATTAGTATGTAATTTACTTTGTCTTATGCCTTTTTACGTCCTCCCAAACCTACAACCATCTTGAATCACTGATACTTAATAAATCACCAATGAATAAAAATTAAAAATACATTAAAATTGAGGGATAAATACTGGATATATATTGCATTTTGCAGTAGAACAAAAAATGCACTTTATAGCTTTACCACTTGTGAAAAAATGGTTTTGTTTACGATACATGGAAAATATCTGGTATTAACTTTGGAAAAGCAGATATAAGTATTCTTTATTTATTACACATGCTTATTGGAGAAGCAGGGAAAATGGGGTTCAAAATTTCAAAACATTTCTAATGCATGTGTGTCTTTAATAGTAGCATATGATTAAATTATTTCAAAGTAGAATTATGATAGGAAAATAGGATAAATTGCAATAAAATGTACAGGATAAGAGTCCCTCAAAGGGACTAGTCCTCTTCTCTCTGATGAGAATTTATCAGATTGTGTTGAATGGTATATGAATTATGCTGGTTGCATGCAACATTCTAATTTTCCATGTACAGACAAAAACAGTGCTTAAAATGGGGGCCTAATTCTGTCCAAAATGGAGAAGTGACATAAAAGACACATGTAAGTGTCTGAGAAAACGTTAATATCAGAAACAAAATAATGTTGAATTGTTCTCATATTCGGCTGGTAATAAACAATATACCTTGGGAAGGGCTGAAAATATTGGTAGAAGATTACAACTGGATCCAAAATGGAGTAGATAAAACAAAACTGATAAATGATGGATTTAGGTCTAATTGATATATGTTAATAACAAACAGCAGTGAAGGCTAATTTGTTTTGCCAGTTAAAAGCATCATCCCATGTGAAGATAGGATGCTGTCATAGGCTATAACTTTATCCAACATGGCAACGACAAGAGAGGTCTGTAAGGCAATGTTGACACTAAATTACACCAGAATTTCTTGACTATCTCTTTAGCCATGCTGGTTAGAATCAATGACCTATGTTAAGGTAAGTGTCAAGATCTAAAACTGAATCCAAAATGGTGAGTGTGTTTTGGATTTTTAACATAGCTTGAACAAATTTTCAGTCATACCGCTATGATATCTGTAGTGTGGCAGTTTATAGTGATATCTATGCTGCAGACATGTAGCATGATGTCCCACCCAGTCACATTATTCTGACATCAGGCCAACCAGTCCTAAAACTAACCTATAATGCTTTGAGCCCAGTGAGGCGGCTGTTAGTAGCATTTTTATAAGTCTTTGGTATGACTTGGCTAGTGTTCAAACCCACATCTAAGGCAGATGCTTTAACCACTAGGCCACAGGAGTGGTCAAATCTAAAACTGAGTTGACAAGACAAAATGCATAAAAGAAACATCTAGTTGTTGACAATGCACACACTAAATCAACATCCAAATACTCTGTATAATTTCTGTGCTATGCTGATTAAGAGAATCTAGATTTAAATGAATCAAAACGGTAATAACTCCATGAAAAGTGGACATGAGAATAAAAAAAAACCTGTATAAAAGGCACATCAATATGTCATAGGTAATTCATTTACAAAATGACATCCAATGATGTTGAAGGGTCTCATATTTATAAGAATGTAGAATAATACTACAGAACTCCCACATCTTGATGTAGGGTCCTAATACATGCTTAACAATCATTTAAAAGATCTGCATAAAATAGATAATTAAATACTCTCATTTTAAAAAAGTTTATTAAATGAAATATATAATTGAAAACATCAGAAATATATTTAAATACAATGAAGTACCAGATAATGCAATATGAAATGAAATGTTTTGTAAATGCTATGAATGTCAATTAATCAACCATGACATACACACAAAATTTCTGTAAATGAATAATTTTCAAATATTATACATATGTGAAAACATCAAACATTTTGAGAGCATACATTAAAACAATACATTTTAAACATCAGTGGTCAGTCAACTTTTAAATACATGAGAACATTTTGTGAACTGAGATGAGACGGATGAAATAATTTTAAATGGCTCTGTTGTGAATTTATTAGTAATTGAGATCACAGCACTGCAAAGCTATACCTTTAGATGCAACACTCTGCAATTTCCTCTTCATTTCTCAGTTAGTGTAAAGGGTTAATGGGTGGAGATCTTATCAGCATTCAAATTATACTTCATGGCAGGTCCCCTACCCCGGAGGTATGAGCCAGGGACTGTCTGATATATATTTAAATTATTCTCTTGTTCTTTAAGGTTTTTATGCTATAATGTGGGAAATGTTAATAGTTTCACAGTTCTAAACAGATACATCATTCTCCAGCCCTTGGGCTAAGACCATAAAGTTTAATTAAAAAACTCAGTGAATGGTACAGCAGTTAACTTCATGACACATGCAGACTTTCAGATCTATAACTAAAATATTGAAGAAAAAATACAGCTCCACCAGCTGGGACAATATAACAAATTGAAAACAACTTGTGCACATTTTCAGAATATAAGAAACAGACCAGAACTGAAAGAAATTATATGTTCATAAAAGATTCTGTTAGAGGTATCAAGTCATAGATTTTTACTAAACTCTTTTATAGACTTTAAATAATACATTTACCAGATTTGAGATGGTTAATCTTCTCACTGCATGTTTTAAGACAACTATGTAGCCAGGAACTCAATGCATCAAGGATAAATTGGTACAGATCATAATGCATCTTGGTTAAAATGAATACAGATCACAGTGTATCTATGATACATTTCTACAGATCACAATGTATCTAGGATACATTTATACAGATCACCATCTAGCTAGGATACATTTATAGATCACAATCTATCTGTGATACATTTATACAGATCACAATGTATATAGGATACATTTATCCAGATCATAATGAATCTAGGATAAATTTATACAGATCACAATGTACCTAGGATAAATTTGTACAGATAACCATGTACCAGGAATAAATTTATACAGATCACAATGTACCTATGATAACATTATATAGATCTTAATGTATCTAGGATAGATTTATACAGATCACAATGTATCTAGGTTAGATTTATACAGATCACAATTTACCTAGGATAAATTGGTACAGATCATAATTTACCGAGAATAAATTTAGACAGATCACAATGTACCTATGATAACATTATATAGATCTTAATGTATCTAGGATAAATGTATACAGATCACAATGTATCTAGGCTAGATTTATACAGATCACAATGCATCTAGGATAGATTTATACAGATCACAATGCATCTAGGTTAGATTTATACAGATCACAATGCATCAAGGATACATTCATACAGATCACAATGTACCTAGGATAAATTTGTACAGATCACAATGTACCGAGAATAAATTTAGACAGATCACAATGTACCTATGATAACATTATATAGATCTTAATGTATCTAGGATAAATGTATACTGATCACAATGTATCTAGGTTAGATTTATACAGATCACAATGTATCTAGGATAAATTCATACAGATAACAATTCACCTATGATAAATGTGTACAGATAACAATGTACTGAGAATACATTTATACAAATCAAAATTTATCTAGGTTAGATTTATACAGATCACAATGTATTTAGGATAAATTCATACAGATCACAATGCATCAAGGAATCATTCATACATATTACAATTTACCTAGGATAAATGTGTACAGATAACAATGTACCGAGAATACATTTATACAGAACACAATGTACCTATGATAATATTAAACAGATCACAATGTATCTAGGATAAAATTAATACAGATCACAAGCTAAAAGTTCTTGATCAGGACAAGCATCTTTTCAGAAGCTTGTACAATCCAACTAAAAATATTAATCTAGACTTAACATCACACATTATTAAGGAGATTCTTCCATAAAATTAAAAACATAATAATTCATTTCTGATTAAATATTATTATAAAATAAGTTAAATTGCAGAGCCAAAGCTTTGAACTTGTGCAACAGTACACAAGGAAAAAAATCAACTGACACTCCATCACCCTGGTGTTAATTTGCTAACTCTGCCTAGGTCAGCGATGTTAATTAGGACCAAACTTAAATATCAAAGAGTCTTATGCAAATTCAATGACTAAAGGAAGTCAAGGATTAAACCAACATAAAATTTACAATGTAATGCCTCAAATTCGAGAATTCTGCAAGGCTGAATCAACCATGTTAAACTTCTGCTTGAAAAAAAATAATCTCTATAAACAAAAATTCAAAACAACCAAAAATGATAAAATAGAAGTTTTAAACTGTAGATTATCAACCTTGCTGATTTCCTCTACATTTTAAAAAGCGATTTGTAAAACAGACAATATCAAATAAACAAATATATATATTAAACAAATTTTAAAGTTCCCACATTCTCAGTAGCTGACCCTTCCACTGCTTTTACAAAAATTGTTTTTATGAGCTGATGCTTCTTGAAAGTCTACAGTTCATATTGGATAGAACAACTTTAAAGCCTAGAGTTCATATTTGGATAGAACAGTCTTAAAGTCTAGAGTTCATATTAGATAGAACAGTCTTAATGTCTACAGTTCATATTGGATATAACAGTCTTAAAGTCTACAGTTCATAATGGATACAAGTCTTAAAGTCTAGAGTTCATATTAGATAGAAGTCTTAATGTCTACAGTTCATATTGGATAGAACAGTCTTAAAGTCTAGAGTTCATAATGGATACAAGTCTTAAAGTCTAGAGTTTATATTGGATAGAACTGTCTTAAAGTCTAGAGTTCATATTGGATACAATTATTAAAGTCTAGAGTTCATATTGGATACAAGTATTAAAGGCTAGAGTTCATATTTGATACAAGTCTTAAAGTCTAGAGTTCATAATGGATACAAGTCTTAAAGTCAAGAGTTCATATTGGATACAAGTTTTAAAGGCTAAATTTCATATTGTATAGAACAGTCTTAAAGTCTACAGTTCATAATGGATACAAGTCTTAAAGTCAAGAGTACATATTGGATACAAGTTTTAAAGGCTAGATTTCATATTGGATAGAACAGTCTTAAAGTCTACAGTTCATATTGGATAGAATGATCTTTGTTGATTAGACATTTCAATGATAATGAAATGAAGCAAACTATTACATATATTATCGTAAGTTTATGCTACTGAATTCTAAGCACCAATTTGTGTTTTCAACTTTTTAAAAATGTTCTAACTCATTTTTGAAAATCAATCCATCCAGCAAAATGTATATATACCCGTAATGACATAGGACCACACCAGAAGAGATGTAATTCTCCTCTGAGAAGTCCTGACTGTCAAAGGATATTACTCAAATGGTATATTTTCCATTTGAGAAAAAAACATTACAAAAATTATATGCATTATTAAAGAGGTATATACAGATACAAGTGGGAACTTAATTATGGTACCAACACAATCAGAAGTGACCTCCATAAATGAACCACCTGCCTAAAGAGGCCTCCATTCTTCATTTTCCTCAAAATCTCCAATTAAAATGTGAATACATATAGCATGCAGCTGTTAAATCAAACCAATAATAGTTATTCTTCTGTCTCCTGGACCTTCATAATAATATGCATGGCAACAAGTGACTGAGTTTTATCTGGGAATAATGTTTACTTTATTGTATAACTGATCTGATTTCTTTAGATTTCAGTCTATCTATCAGTAAGCAATGCCAATTCATGAGCATGTTCTAACAGGAATACTAACATCAATTTTCCCAGAATCTAGGTGTCCCATTTGGATTGAGTACATTCAATAAAAGAAAATAATTTGTATACATTCACATCTTATCTTTCTACGAGTTGATACATGCAAGAACACAATCATATTTTATCTTTTTTTAAAAAGTCTAAACATACCAGTACACAATCATATTGCATCTTTGTACGAGTCTATACATACCAGTACACAATCACACTTTATCTTTCTATTAGTTTATATATACCTACATGCAATTATACTGCATCATTTGGGGGCATGGATGGTCCCATGTATTGGTCTTGGACATTGTGGATATGTCAAAAAGCTGTAGGTAATTTTCCATAGGTTGTGGTTCTTACCAGGGTTTTCCTAGTTTCTTCTTCCACCATATATAGTGCATGCCATATACTGCAACTCTTTCACAAAGAAATGGCGCTATACCCCAAAACAACAACATTGCATATTTATACAAGCCTTTACATACCAGTATACAATCATAATGTATCTTTCTATACGTCTATACAGACTGCAACACAATCACACTGCATCTTTTTGTGAGTCTATAATACCTGAACGCAATCATGCCGCATCTTTCTATAACAACACATATACCAGTACAAAATCATACTGCCTCTTTGTATGAGTCTATTCATACCTGTACAAAATCATACTGTCTCTTTGTACGAGTCTATTCATACCTGTACAAAATCATACTGTCTCTTTGTACGAGTCTATTCATACCTGCACGCAGTAGCAACTAATGTCCATACAGTTGTAAATCCATTCCTCCCATTTCAGAACTTTGAATTCCTTCAACACTATTTTGACAAAACAATATCCATTGACAGTAAGCAATATCAGATGTACAATAAATTAAGTTTCAGTTAACAGTAAGCAGTGATTATGTAATGGTTAAACTGTACTTGAAATGACAGCCAGCTGTCATTATACAGAGATTATTTTTTCATTATTCACAGGTTAGACTGTTCCAAAATATCACCAAAATAAAAAAAAACAATATCCTAATATTAAAAACAATGTCATAATATTTAACATAATACCCTCATAAAATAAACAATGATTCAAAATTTTGTTTTAAAATGTTTTTATAACAGATCATTCATAAAAATAATTTACATAATGCCATCTGAATTTTAGTCATCTTTTCCATCATTAGGTTATATTTTTTTTAACTTTAATAAATGTAAAAAATTAAGCCACACAAAAATCTTCACTAATTGGAGATACAATCAAACATAATCAACATGTTAAAATACCCAATGTTTATTTACAGCAAGCTATAATGTTATTATTAACTGTTTCTCAAATACATAAATGCTCTGGGCAACTAAATATGACAGTGATAAATCAAAAAAAACGATATGTGAGAATTCACATAATATAGGCCTACTGAGCAAGTCACTTGACTTAAACATTTATCAGAGGCACCATCAATTGATACTGACTTCCTGGTCCAGTGGTTCCCGGAGTAGCCTGTCAAATTGATTTCCTCCATATATCTTGAACTGTATCAGAAGCTGAGATTAAGTTAAGGACAAAAAATTATGGGCATTACTAAATGTCTGCAACTAATTGAGCATGCATTATCTCCTATTAGTCTGTTTCAGTCTGGTGTGGCTCTGTCAGATCTCCACTGTGGCAGAAGAATGATGTTTTACTGAACACTTCAAACTTGATTTCCATGGCTGATTTGACTAGGTCATATCTCTCTCTCTCTCTCTCTCTCTCTCTCTCTCTCTCTCTCTCTCTATATATATATATATATATATATATATATATATATATATATATATATATAAATTTGATTGATTTAGACAACATTAATAGTGTCCATCTACTATGTTATGTAGAAATTTGACTTGACAATTGTAGAAAGTATTTGTAGAAATATTTCTGGGAGAGGAAAAGGAGTTTTTAAAGAGTACCTTTATCACAAGTTTTCTGTAGCACTTTATTTTTGTAATAAAGAACAATGAAGCATCTAACCTGAACCAGTTATGGTGAAACTGCATGAAGTCAGACAAAAATCTATGAACATGTCTTTGATGGTGACAGCTTTTATAACCTGGCATTTATTTCACCCTAAGTCTAGAATTCATTTCCCTGAAGGACTGAAATTCAAGATTTGGACTTGAAACTAACCAAATAAATGTCTGAAACTAAGAATTCATTTTTATGATCTGGCCTGAATTTTATGATCTAGTATGGTGTGTACTTTCAAAATCTAACCTGAATTTGATAATCTAGAATGGTCCTACTTTCATTATCCAACATGAATTATATGATCTAGAATGGTTACTAATTGCATTATGTAACATGAATTGTATGATCAAGAATGGTTCCTACTTGCATTATCCAACATGAATTATATGATCTAGAATGGTTACTACTTGCATTATGTAACATGAATTGTATGATCAAGAATGGTTCCTACTTGCATTATCCAACATGAATTGTATGATCTAGAATGGTTCCTACTGTCATTATCTAACCTAAATTGTATGATCTAGAATGGTTCCTACTGTCATTATCTAACCTGAATTGTATGATCTAGAATGGTTCCTACTGTCATTATCTAACCTGAATTGTATGATCTAGAATGGTTCCTACTGTCATTATCTAACCTGATATTGTATGATCTAGAGTGGTTCCTACTGTCATTATCTAACCTGAATTGTATGATCTAGAATGGCTCCTACTGTCATTATCTAACCTGAATTGTATGATCTAGAATGGTTCCTACTGTCATTATCTAACCTGATATTGTATGATCTAGAGTGGTTCCTACTGTCATTATCTAACCTAAATTGTATGATCTAGAATGGTTCCTACTGTCATTATCTAACCTGAATTGTATGATCTAGAATGGTTCCTACTGTCATTATCTAACCTGAATTGTATGATCAAAATGGTTCCTACTGTCATTATCTAACCTGATATTGTATGATCTAGAGTGGTTCCTACTGTCGTTATCTAACCTGAATTGTATGATCTAGAATGGTTACTACTGTCATTATCTAACATGATATTGTATGATCTAGAGTGGTTCCTACTTGCATTATCTAACATGAATTTTATAATCTAGAATGGTTCCTACTTGCATTATCTTACCTGAATTGTATGATCAAGAAACGGTGCCTACTTTGGGCATATGTGACTCTAGCTTTAGCAAAGTCTGAAACTCCAACATCCTGTAACTTGGATTCAAATGAATTAAGACTTATACAAGTTATATATCAAACTTTGGTTTGCCTGAAAGCATGCCTAATTTCAACTACATAATTCTTCTTCTGTGTGTGTGTGATTAGGATTATTAACATATCTCTAATAATTTTTCAGTCATATTGCTACATTATCTGCAGTGAGACAGTTTACAGTGATGTCTAGCACTGAGGCATCATGCCTTAGACATTAAGAATGATGTCCCAAACAGACACATTATCCTGACACAAGACCGACCAGTCCTAACACTAACCTCTTAATGCTGAGCATCAAGCGAGGCAGCTGTTAGTACTATTTTTATAAGTCTTTGGTATGACTTGGCCAGGGATCAAACCCACACTTTGTGAACACTCTAACCACTAGGCCACCAGAGTAGTAATTATTATTCTAATGCAAGACCTGATTCTGGGGATTTGAGTTTGAACTTGAGGTTGTTGATCAAAATATTTGGATAATTCTGGGCCTGTTTATTTAAATTCAATTTAAAATATGCAAAATCCTTCATGAATAATGAACAAACTCAAATGATGTCAAAGAAGTGTTATGACTGGTTTCAAATCAGTGTTTTGACTGGTGTCAAAGTAGTGTCTGTGTGTAGTGTCAAAGCAGTATTTTGACTGATGTCAAAGTAGTGTTTTGATTGGTGTCAAAATAGTGTTTTGATTGGTGTCAAAGTAGTGTTTTGACTGGTGTCAAAGTAGTGTCTGTGTGTAGTGTCAAAGCAGTATTTTGACTGATGTCAAAGTAGTGTTTTGATTGGTGTCAAAGTAGTGTTTTGACTGGTGTCAAAGCAATGTCTGTGTGTAGTGTCAAAGCAGTATTTTGACGTGTCAAAGTAGTGTTTTTCTTGAAGCTTTGCTCTTCTGATTAGTCTTGATCAAACAAAGTTTGGTCCAAGTCTGAGATGCAGAACTACTGTTATTGTGCAAAAACCATTTTTATTGTTTCAGTTATACTCATCTTGACCTTTGAAAGCAAAATCAGAAGGTATCTTACACCCTCATGCCAAGTTTCATCCAGGTATGTGATGTAGAACTAATTATCACCCAAAAACTTTTGTGACTCTACATGGTGAAGAACTCAAACCATTGTGCAGAAAAAAG
Organism: Unio delphinus; assembly: GCA_029339505.1. NCBI lineage: Eukaryota > Metazoa > Mollusca > Bivalvia > Unionida > Unionidae > Unio > Unio delphinus. Next base: position 12,620,597 of record JAQISU010000090.1, on the reverse strand, counting down.
ACCAATCATTGCTTCATTATTCAGTCAATGACCTTGACCTTTCGACTCTTAAATCAATAGGGCTCTTCCTAAACCCAAATACAAGCTGTCCGCATAGTTTTGCAGCTTTAGATGCAGAAAATCTGAAAAATCTGGGTTGTTGTGTGGAAATGAAATTAGCAAAAAGATGGAATGATCTTAGAACATAATTAGCTCAAGTGTATGGCAGGTGTATAAAAAGTACTAATTTGATAAAGCCAGATTTTTTATGGACATACATTCTTGTCATGATACAGATTCAAAACAATTTTGTGAAAAATACTTTAAATGGTTCTGGAGTCCTTCGCCAGACAAGAGTGTCATTCATGGAAGCAAGGAAACATACAATTTGTAATGCGAGTCATGAAGGCATGGAAACATAAAATTTGTAATGCGAGTCATGGAAGCATGGAAACATACAATTTGTAATGCAAGTCATGAAGGCATGGAAACATACAATTTGTAATGTGAGTCATGGAAGCATGGAAACATACAATTTGTAATGCGAGTCATGGAAGCATGGAAACAAACAATTTGTAATACGAGTCATGGAAGCATGGAAACATAATTTGTTATGCTAGTCATGGAAGCATGGAAACATACAATTTGTAATGCAAGTGGTAGAAGCATCGAAACATACAATTTGAAATGCGAGTCATAGAAGCATGGAAACATACAATTTGTTATGCTAGTCATGGAATCATGGAAACATACAATTTGTAATATGAGTCATGGAAGCATGGAAACATATAATTTGTTATGCTAGTCATGGAAGCATGGAAACATACAATTTGTAATGCGAGTTGTAGAAATATGGAAACATACAATTTGCAATGCGAGTCATGGAAGCAGGGAAACATACAATTTGTAATGCGAGTCATGGAAACATACAATTTGCAATGTGAGTCATGGAAGCATGGAAACATACAATTTGTAATGCAAGTCTTGGAAGACAAATTTAATAAAAAGGGAGCTAACTTTAAATGCTGAAGGGTTTTTCTTAAAACTGGTCATAAATCATGCTAAAAGCATTCTAAGAGCATGACTGTGTGTGTGTGTGTGTGTGTGTGTGTGTGAATAAAATTATATGTACTGGTTAAGATTAATCCTCTGGACAAATAGAATATGTATTTAGAAAATGTGCTCTCCATTAACACAATAATGATCAGTTTGATTTTTCTGATACACTGTAATAATATAGTGAGTAGATTCAAGGATACAAGAACATCAAGAAATATAATTCCAAGGCTACCAATCAACCATGGTAAATGTTGAAGGAGATATGTTCCATCAGTAGACCGAAATAAGATGGACAGGCCATATGTTAAATTTCCGAGGACTGCTAATACAAATGTCCATATTGATAATCCATCTGTTGACTTTCTTTTGTACTGAAATGAAACAAAGTACACGGTCATAAATAATCTACAAGTATCCACAAATTTCAGTGATTTCGACACAAATTCATACAGATTTTCTTTTTAATTCAGTGAAAACTAATAAAATTAATCATTTTGTCTAAAACAAAATTTGCATTTATAAATAGCTACAATGAATGAAATGTCAAATAAATTACATATTTTTCAATTTTTTTTAAAGTTTTACCCCGAAAACTGACATTGCACTAACTAATACAAGATTTTCAATATGAAACATGTGAATATATGAAATCATGTCATCACAATGGTCTGATAATTTAACAGAAATTTAATACCATAAGAAACCAAATATAGCCAGCTAAATATCCCCAGCTCTAACACTTGGGGGACAAAGCAAGTCAGTTTGAGGGATTCTATGTTTGAGTGGACGAGGTTAAGTATTATTAAAAAATTTCAGTTTGGTCCTAACACCATTATCAAGCAATCAAGGGTGTCTTGAGTCAACCCTGTTAAGTAATAACATCAATAATTTCAAACGATTCATGACATTAACTCCTTATATTTAATGAAGCAATAATGGATTTAAGATTGGCACCATTTTCATTCAGAACAAATAAGACACCATTATAAGATTTTTTTTATGGAAACTCCATACTGATACGACAATCTAAATGGCAGAAAACGTGACTAGATTTTCAAAATATTAATTGTGGCAGCCATATTTAAGTCAGACTGGTACATTCGTTTTCAAGACCAACTAGATATCATAATTAGTCTTCCCATGTCAAAATGGCTTACCATTCAGAGTAGCAATTACGAGATTTTCAAGATGGCTTCTCTGACAACGATGCTGTATATCAGATCAAACCTTTATGTCTCATTCAATACCAATTAAACATGCCATGAAGGCCTTAGAGACAGACAACTCAAAATAAAATTTAATCTAAACCATGCAATGAAGGTCTGAAATACAAATCTCATGACCAAAATTAAACTCGGTCAATGCAATGAAGTTCTCAAGCTTGACAGCTCAAGACCAAATTAAACTTGGGACCCCACTATAACATGGTAATTGGGAGCCATGGAACCCGAATGTGTTATAGACTGTTATATGCAACCAGGTCAGTTAGCTGAAAAAAATAATGCTTGTACCCCAAAACCTTTGCAGGGGAGATGGGGTAGGTAATAAAATGCAGGTGCAAAAATAACTGCTTCGTTGGCACAACTACCATCTTAAATTGCTGTATATTAAATGAGAAATACACCTGCTGTGAAAACAAAGAATGCATATATAATATTTTACTTTACTGAGAGAACCATGCATTGGTACATATATGTGCTTACTATTTATTTTTACATGTCTTATGTAATGCATGAATTGAGTATCACCACTGTGTCCTTTTCATATACATTGAACCCACAATACAAATAATTCCATCTAAAATGCATACACTCATTTAAAACATTCAATGATTTTGTAACAGGTCATGTAGATCTGAATTCAGTAGGGAAAAAAAAATCACTTAACGAATGACAAAGCATGTTTACTTTTAAATGATGGGACATTCAGGCTTCCATCAGAGATGGCAGAACTGGTTAATCATGCATATTGGGGTGCAATTTGTTTTATCTGTGATGCAGAAAGTCACTTATGCAGGAGTTCTCTCTCTCTCTCTCTCACTCTCTCTCTCTCTCTCTCTCTCTCTCTCTCTCTCTCTCTCTCTCTCTCTCTCTCTCTCTCTCTCTCTATATATATATATATATATATATATATATATATATATATATAAACAGTTTTAGTATATAATATAATATATAAACAAATAAAAATGCCAGTCCTGTTTCAACCACTTGCTGAATGGAAAAATATGTTGATCAACTGATCATTTTAGCTGTGCTGATACTTACAATGACATAATTCAATGGTATAAAGCCCCCCAGACAGGCATGTCGCTATTATAAGAGTATATCAAAGACCAACCAGCTGCTGAGTGGTGGGAAATTTGTTGATATTTACGATGATTGAAATCAGAAGCAGAATGACCAAGAGATGTGGTCATTATAGGAGTACATCTAATGAAAAACTTTAGCTTTCATTATTGTGTTAGCTGAATATGTAGTGCATTTGACCTTCAAATCAAGACTTGGACAAAATACCATTTGCAAATTAGAATATGTATTTTGGGGTTAAAGGGCAAATGAACAAAAATTGTAATGACATTCAGATGAGTCCTAAAGTCCTGGAACTCTTGTATGGATGGGACATTAGCCAAGTGTAAGACAGTGCATGATGCCTAGCTCAGTGTTTGGAATAAGACCTTTCCTTGGATCAACACAATTTTGTCTCACTCTTATCGACAAGCAAGAGCTAAATGTCAGTGGTGAAAAGAATTTAGAAAATGAAAATGAAACTATTGAAACCACTGGTTCTTCTCACATGGACTTCAAATATGCCAAATATGCTTGTGTGTGGGGACTGCAATCTTTGCTGGTGGAGCTTCTTTTTTTTCCCCAAAGAATGAGTACTGGACTTTTAGTTTTAAATCCTAGTGAGACCTCTGTTCCATGATTTTTCAAAATACACACATTCCTTTCCAATAACAGGCCATTCTAATGTCTTGAGAAATATATTCGTACAGAAGAATATATTGCAAGTGATAGCAGCATCGGATTCCTCAAAATTAGCATGCAAAAGGTTATTGTGTGAACTATAGGATCTGAACAATATTTCAGCTCATATACCTAAATCATGATTTTGAAAATATATTTGCCTGCTGCAAATGTGTTCCCTTTTTATGAGTGTCAAGCATGGGTGTAATAAAATGAACAGGTATAAATGATAGATGGAAAAGTTTTAAAATCATATTTGAACTTTTTAAGAAATTTGGAAACACAGGACAAAAAGACCAACTTCATCCTTGAAGTTATTTCTTCATGCAAATTTAGGAATTCTAGGAAACTCATTTCCATACTATGGTCCATATATGTGAAACAAAGGTCTTTATTTTATGAAGTATTCATTTTGCTTGGTTACCTTGCTTTCTTTGATCATAGTTATGAATGAGTTGGTTACTTTAAGGTAGTTTAATTTAACACAATAACATTTATAACAGTGTTCAACAAAAATGAGGAACTGACATAAGACCGGGGCTGCAGGTTCTTAAAAATGTTGGATTTGTATGCCTTTTAATTTTCTTTAAATTTCACATCCTCTAGTTAAAGTGATAATAGAAAAGGATGCAAGTTCTTTTTTATTTAGTACAACAACATAACAAATGCTTCCACTAGTCCAATATCAAAACACAGTCGGCACCTAATTTGATTCTCATAGAAAACACGAGCGGACATAGCTTGACACATTTTATGTTTAATTAGAAGAGGACACATTACGTTTATAATGATTTCTCTTAAAAGCAACTAAAAGCTAGCACTAAAAAACATTTCAACTAATAAAAAATTATTTTAATTGGTATTTATTTATTAAAGTACTGCCTCCATCAGGCATTAAGTGACATTTTCATTGATCAAATTTTCCTTTAACATAGTAAATTGGGTGTACTAAAAATATCCTATGGAAACAAAATTTAACAAATTATATTAATCCTTATTAAACGTTGATATTTCATAATGTTGATTATAATTTACAGGTTCTATCTACTGTTTTTGATGATCACATGATCAATATATCAAAGTTTTCATTACCAATTATGACTGCGATTTTCTTTAAGTTCAACAAAGAGTTATTGGGGCGTGAGTTATCTAGGGAGTGGTATACCATGTGACCATATGCATTCTTCCTGACTGAGTATACGTAAAATAATCCTTAGGTCAGCTAACCATATACGAAATGGATCAAATATTTCCCCATTACATTTTCCCCAAGATAATGAGCATTATTAAATAAATATAACCGCTCCGGTGGCCTAGTGGTTAGAGCGTTCGCCGCGGAAGCGGGAGGTCGTGGGTTCGATCCCCGGCCGAGTCATACCAAAGACTTACATAAATGGTACTAACAGCTGCCTCACTTGACGCTCAGCATTAAGAGGTTAGTGTTAGGACTGGTCGGCCTGGTGTCAGGATAATGTGACTGGGTGGGACATCATGCTACACGTCTGCGGCATGATGCCTCAGTGCTAGACATCACTATAAACTGCCTCACAGCAGACATCATAGCGATATGACTGAAAAATTGTTAAAGCTACGTTAAAAATCCTAATCAAACAAACAATTAAATAAATAGATAAAAATTTGTACTTTTAATGTCAGGCTTAGAAATAACCTGGAGAATGTGACAACAGGATTCTGTTCATGATGATAGTTTCTAAAGGTCAGACTTTTCAATACCAACAAAATATACAAAATATAATGGAATGAAATCTCTTTTACAAAATTCCAATCAAGGTGTGCATTTGACCCCTAGAAGAGTGTATAATCCACATAAGTCTGAACATGTTTAAATAGTCTTAAGTTTGAAAGGATCATAAAGTCAGTCTTTAAGGAGCCAACATGCATGGTACTTATCAAGAAAGAGGGGTGGGGGTGTTCTTGTTATAAGACATTCAACGTTCAATTCGGAATTTGCACCAGGATAAACCAAACTGCAGGACGTGGGGATTTGATTCAATGAATTTGACCCAACTTGTCAAAATGCACCTTATTCCAGAAACCCACAACCTACAAGAAACACTGATAATTCTCTTCCTTACAGAAAATACTTACATTTTTATACATCTGTGCTAATCTAGATCCCACATAGAAAACGCTTGACAGAATCCCAATGGCATATCCAATCTCATCACGAACATCCTGAAAAAGTAGAGTTATGACTGTAACAAAATGAGAGCCAGGCTTGTATTTCAAAGCCAAAATGAAACAATTTCACACTAATCTCCAAATAATTATTACACATCATTGACACCAAATTAAAACAAACATGGCAGCTATGTTTTCTTATTATAGGAGCATTATCTCAACCAAAATACAAAGTAACCTGTATTAAAAATAGTCAGACATGTACAAAATGTACTAAACATTAATCAGGTGCTCCTAAAACTGCCATGAAGGGTGCACTGTGTGCATTAGTATGTTGTATAACAGTGAATAGACCACAACAAAATCAAGTACATTGTATCATGTTTAGGGTGGGGGGAGGGGAGAGGGGGCATCCACTTATTAATTGCTTATTTTATGTTTAAGCTCCTGTAATATGCTGTCCTGGCTACAATGCAGCTTCTGGCAAACTGTTCCTGTCTTGGTTTCTGCCTATGTACATCAATGTTGAACCTGAGAGTAATGTCTTTTTGTGCGCTAACGAGATTGTGTCGCATGTTGCTACAAGCAAATTAATGCCAATAATAAAAAAAAAAATGGGGGTTGCAAAATAATTTTGTAATGAGATTAAATAAATTAAGCAAGTTGGAGTGGAGGAAAGCATGCATCCCTTGCTTTCTGATTGCAGTATTAAATTCCTCTAATGAGAACTACTGGCTTTCTGGTAAACTTTTCCAAATGTTCATGTTTTTAGTAGGAAAAACAAATATCTGTACACATCACTGTTGCAGCAGATAGTATTTACTTTCTGAGTTTTGTCGTGTTGGGCGAATACATGTAATATATTCACAGGCAATAATGTACATTTTCAGGTGATGGGCATAATATTTACCAAGATACATGGCAATCAATATAAACTACAGACCTATTAGAACTAACATGAATGTGTCATACACTGCTACAAGACAAAAAAGGCCAATATCTAACAAAAATTGTTGATATGTGCATACATTGGTGATAACCATAATATTTACCAAGTTTCATGGCAATACTATCAACAATAATCAACTCATGGAACTGACTAAAAAATAATTGTCAGGAATTCACGTTAAGATAAAGCCATTAAAATGCAAAGTGCTGAAACCTCTGTGTGTCTTATTTGGATTTTTAACATAGCTTTCAAAAATTTCCAGACATATAGCTATGATATCAGCAGTGTGGCAGTTTATAGTGATTTCTAGCACTGGGGAAACTGCCGGCATGTATCATATCTCATCCAGTCACATGATGCTGACACCAGGCCCACCAGTCCTAACACTAACCTCTTAATACTGAGTGTCGGGCAAAGCAAGTGTTAGTACCATTTTTATAAGTCTTTGATATGACTCGGCTGGGGTTCAAGTCTGTAACCTCCTACATCTGAGGGGGACACTATAACCACCCAGACTGCCATTGTGGACAAATTGGATGTCACATGGATTCCATTTTTTGTTTAGAACAAAGTGACATCATTAGAAATCATTTCGTCAAAACCCCATGTCATAGTGATCATCCATTTTGAAGGAGTACAAAAATTTCATCACAGCCATATTGGAAGTATGACAAGCAACATTTTCTTTAGGACCAACTAGGCATCATAAAAAGTCTATTGATGAAAACCCCATGTTGATATAGCCATACAAGTTAGGACCAACTAGGCATCATAAAAAGTCTATTGATGAAAACCCCATGTTGATATAGCCATACAAGTTAGGACCAACATGGCATCATAAAAAGTCTATTGATGAAAACCCCATGTTGATATAGCCATACACGTTAGGACCAACTAGGCATCATAAAAAGTATATTGATGAAAACCCCATGTTGATATAGCAGCCATACAAATTAGGACCAACTAGGCATCATAAAAAGTCTATTGATGAAAACCCCATGTTGATATAGCCATACAAGTTAGGACCAACTAGGCATCATAAAATATCTATTGATGAAAACCCCATGTTGATATACCCATACAAATTAGGACCAACTAGGCATCATAAAAAGTCTATTGATGAAAACCCCATGTTGATATAGCCATACAAGTTAGGACCAACTAGGCATCATAAAAAGTCTATTGATGAAAACCCCATGTTGATATAGCCATACACGTTAGGACCAACTAGGCATCATAAAAAGTATATTGATGAAAACCCCATGTTGATATAGCAGCCATACAAGTTAGGACCAACTAGGCATCATAAAAAGTCTATTGATGCAAACCCCATGTTGATATAGCCATACAAGTTAGGACCAACTAGACATCATAAAATATCTATTGATGAAAACCCCATGTTGATATAGCCATACAAGTTAGGACCAACTAGGCATCATAAAAAGTCTATTGATGAAAACCCCATGTTGAGATAGCCATACAAGTTAGGACCAACTAGGCATCATAAAAAGTCTATTGATGAAAACCCCATGTTGATATAGCCATACAAGTTAGGACCAACTAGGCATCATAAAAAGTCTATTGATGAAAACCCAATGTTGATATAGCCATACAAGTTAGGACCAAGCTGCTGTAACAGATATATTGGATATCAGATCCACACATTTTCATTTAGGATCAACCAGACGTCATTAGAAGACTTTTAGTGAAAGCCCCATGTTGATATGGCCATACATTCAGAGGGGATTGTCATGAAAATATTTTCAAGATGAATGTGAATGTCAAGCTCCATGACAATCCTCCAAAGTAGTTAAGAAGGAGTTGTTGTTGTGTTTAACACCATTTTTCAGCACATGATAGGCTATACATGGTGGCCTGCATTAATGGTGGAGGAAGAACCTGGGATGCCCCCCCCCCCTCCTTCCCGGAAAGAACACCAACTCACGATAAGCTAATAGTAATGACAAGCTTTTTCACATACCCACTTTGGCCAAATCTGAGACTTGAACACATGCAGACAGAAGTTTAGGGGGAAAATCAATGACAAATTTGTTTTAATGGCTGAACAATGATGGACAACAGACCATAATATAAGCTCTTCCAATCAATGACCAGTACATTTTCGCTAGCCAAGGTTATGATGTGTTAACCCTAAGCACACCTTGGTAGATAGATCAGGTATTTCAGTCCTTTATCCCAACTTATTTCCTGAGTAGCCTCCCTTAATATAATTGGGTGGGACATCATGCTACATGTCTGCGGCATGACGCCCCAGTGCTAGACATCACTCTTATAAACTACCTCACTGTAGACATTGCAACGATATGGCTAAAAAATTGTTACAGCTACGTTAAAAATCCTAATCATTCACATTCTGGAGATCAAATGCTTAACTTTGGCTGCAAATGAACAGCTGACTTGTTTTTTTAACATATGGATCTGATACAGTGGTAAATATCTCCAATAACAATATGATTAAAAGATAATTAGATGAATGCCAATTTTATATAATAAGAGTAAACTTTAAACATGCATTAAGCCAACAGTGATTGCTACAGATACCTCGTCATAAGAAAATATTTTTTAAAATCTCTTTAATGTCAAACATGAATGTGAAGGAAGAGGAGTTATGCAGTGTTGGTTCAGTGTATACACCTTAATTAAAATCTGAGAAGCTTGATTTATAGGCTTTCATTTGTATCTTTAATGTAGTAAATATTCTCATGGTTCTGCAATTTGTCTTAGTTTAGTGAGAATTCACCAAGCATAATTGTCCTGTGTGACCTTAGAGATAATACAGGTCTGCTAAAAGTGAAAACAAACTCATTATATAGAATGCTAATTTAAATTGATTTCTAACCATGCTGAATTTTTTGAAAATACACAGCTCTTGGTCAAAATAAAAATTACATATTGATGATGTAAGTCTGATAAAAATCTTCGCAAACTTAGCCAATCAGATCTGAAAAAGAAAAAAGTTGTCCCCCCCATATATGGCCACCCTTCTGCACAGTGATAGTGGACTTATAAGATAGGTGGCCTTTCCAGAAGGGGACTGTATTTGTGAGATGTGTATGTATATTTGTATATAGTAGGAAAGATACTTATAACTTAAAGCAGTTCATATCTTCATTTAAAAGTAGCATTTATTATTAAAATGTTGTTGTCTTAAAAACGTTCCATTTGAAGGTAACATAACTTAATAGTTTGTATTCTTAAGTGTGAAATGTGAGTGGGTGGTATTCTTGGCATGCACATTACCAGACCATTCAAAAATGTTTTTTGCGTCTTGGTACATATGCTGTTTTGTATTTAAAATAATTCTCTTTTCATTTACTCCATTTTTCCACTGCTACAGAATGTTTTTCCTTATATTACATTCTTGTTTGAGTTTTCCCAGCAAAACATTTTGGGCACATGAACTCTCCCCATCATCATCAATAGCTTCTATTTTTTTTTCTAAAGTATCATTTCTTTGTTTATGTAATGACATGTTTAAGTTTTGTAATGATTTATTCCTACGTGGCTTAAATTCATACAACACTACAAATTAATTTTTCTGACAAAACATTTGTAAATGAAATGCCTTATTATACAGGTAGTGACTAGACTAATAATGTTATCAGATGGAAGGTCATGTGTCTTGATAGAACATAAAAACATAAGCCTGTAATCCAAATCCGACGAAAATCTGCTGATATAGCCATATATTCTAAGTCTAATAAAAATGGGATCATAAATATGGCTTCCAGGAATGTAAGATAATCTTCTACTTCCGATAATAATATCCATGAATCACTCATTACCCTAGAACTTGATGATATAAGCATATAGTCCAAGAATGAGCAAAAGTTGAATAAAAGCTCAGGCAAACAGATCCCAAATCCCCTCATTAACGTATCAGAATAATGCTTACTGTGCTCAAAAGATCTGATTGCCTGACACCCGGGGCCCATCTGCCGTCTAATTGAGGATCCCATTGGGCTTGTAAAAACAAAAAACTGGCCTAAAGAAACTTTGATTACATTGATGAAAATGTTTAAATGTATTAGTATTATCAAGATGTTGACATACCTGCAAAAACATGGCACAGTGTCCTATGTGAAATTGAGATCTAATTTTATCAAAATTGAAGCATGTCATACTAAAATTATGATTTTTTACTCCCAAACCTTGACACCATCATGTTTGAGAAAACACAATTTTCAGTAATCATTAAAAAAAACAAAAAACAAACCACAACTTTCAGAATATGCCCGTTACATGTAGCATGTATAAATGGTAAACATTACTGATTAGTGTTGACATAAAACTATCCATTGGGCAGTTTAGATTGGGCAATTAAAAGTAAACAGGTCAGGTATAAACCACCATTTTTCACATAATACTTACCTGGCTTACAATAGCTAGTGAGATGTGTTTGAAGGCTGCAATGGGTGTGCCCATTGTGCAAATTTGCATAGGTAGGATTAGGAAGTGGAACAAATCATTTTGGGTATATCAAAAAGATGCAAGATGCATATACAAAAAACAAAGGTCATTACATATCATTGACTTGAATGAGAATGTTTAAGCCATATGTATTCTATCTTTGATAAGTTTGTTAATGGTGGCAAGGTTTCTTTTAAGTCCGATTTTGCTGGATATATGGAATGCAAAGTATGATCATTTCAGTTTGTTGTAATAGTGTTCAAGGGGTGGGGCTATTATATCTTTGCACATGCTGTAAACAACATATCGACATATGTCAAATTGGTTCCGACAAGGATTCACTTAGAATCCAGCTGAGAAGTTTAAACACCAGGACATCTCTAGTGAGTGTAGTGATGAATGCATTTGTCACTTGCATTACCTTCAACCCATTCGAACCCTAATGAATTTATATTTGAATTGTAACTATTGCAATGTCGTGTTACAAAATTAGAGAAAAGAGAAATTTTGGGCATGTGGAAATTGGAGTCCAGGTTTATAGAATTTCAGTCACTGCTTGTTAGTTTATTTAAGTCGCCACCCCTGTGCCTGCATCTAAAAAAGTTTTCTTTGAGCTCTGGTTTATTATCAAACTCATCAAATATCTAACTGATATAAAGTCACATTTCAAGTTTGATCAGAATCGGATCAAAGACTCACTCCAAAATGGTAACATGCACAAACTGATCACCTGATTATTCTGCATGAATCTCACTCAGTACCTGAACACATCCAAGATCCTAATATTAGAATATATTGCTAGTCTGATCTAATTTAATCAGAAATATGGACTTACAGATGTAACAAACTCAGTCAAGACTGACTCATTATTATTCATGGATTTTTCTCATTATCAAAATCTGTCTTAGATAATGATGATGTATATTCCAAGTTCAAATAAAATGTGGGGACAAAATATTGACTCCAGAGGGGTAGGAAGCAACTGTTGACCGATAGATGATAGATCATACAGGACAAATGTCATAAGCTCAATTGGCTTTATTATCAGATGTGCTAACAAGAAAGGAAAACAAAAATGCACTTACATGGAAGACTTCAATAGGGTGTTTCAAATCATCAGCCATTAGCATTCTTCCTGCAGGGTGATGCTGAATTGAAAGGTTGTCTGACAGACGAGCTGGTACGTACAGCTGCCACAACTGTAGAAGCCCTTGTACACTCAGGAACAGCCCACTCGCACACATCACTGCCTGTGTTGATGCATTTATGTTTAGAATGCCAGAAAGCTGTGCATAACCTGAAAAATGGTTTCGCAGAAATTATGTTTTGTCAAATACTCATTTCTCATCAATATAGCTTTGTCCTATTTTAGGATGTAAATTTGTGATAAAATACCAATAAAAGTATTTTATTAAACATATCCAACTGGTCGTATGGTTTACTCAACGTAAAACAAAAGTTTAACTACAGTTTTATATAGTGATTACCTACAATTCAAGGAAAATACAAGTGAGTTTCAGCAATCACAAGATGAGTTATAATTCTCAGCAATGTTAGTGTCATGCTTCATTCAGCGATTATTAATGCATATCTCAGATAAGGGTATTATGATATACTGATATACTGGTAAATTGCAATGTGTGTGTGTGTGTGTTTAGGATTTTTAATGAAGCTTTAACAATTTTTTAGTCATATCTCTACGATGTATGCAGTGAGGCAGTTTATAGTGATGTCTAGCACTGGGGAATCATGCCGCAGACATGTAGCATGATGTCCAACTCAGTCATATTATCCGGACACCAGGCCGACCAGTCCTAACATTAACCTGGCCATATGACTATACCAAGTATCTGGACTATATGGATATACCAAGTAATCTGGCCATATGACAATACCAGGTAACCTGATTATATGACAATACCAGGTAACCTGATTATATGACAATACCAGGTAACCTGATTATATGACAATAGCAGGTAACCTGACTATATGACAATACCAAGTAACCTGATTATATGACAATACCAGGTAACCTGAATACATGTATATGGCAATACCAGGTAACCTGACTATATGACAATACCAGGTAACCTGAATACATGTATATGGCAATACCAGGTAACCTGACTATATGACAATACCACGTAACCTGATTATATGGCAATACCAGGCAATACTGGGGAACATGACAATATGGCTATACCAAGCAACCTGACATCACCACTCCCTCAATAACTCGCACCTGAATAACTCGTGAACCTGCTTATAATGCGATGTCTGTCATCCAAAGAAAATATATTTCAATAGCTTTCAAAATATGCTGAACATGAAAAGATTTCTATAACAATTGGTAAATTAAACCTGTATACATTTCTCGTATTATCATCAAAAATGGTGATTAATGCCCATAAAGATCGATTCCATATTGTGAAATGTGTAAGTTCTAAATAAGATATCACATTATGTTGATAAATAGTCATCAATACACTAAATAAACAATCTCGTGAAATAGTGATCAATGAAAACGTCTGGTAAATGCTAACAGGTGGCAACAGAGAATGAAATAAACAGCAATTAAATATCTTGCTATGTGATAGTTACATTCTAATCCTTTATTTCTGTTTCAATGTAATCTTTATAATTGCAACATATTCTTTTCTATTGCGATGTGCTTAGGCTCGAATAAACAATAACATAGAAAGAGTGAAAATAACAAGCTTGTAAAACTTAATAAACAATTTATTAAGTACAAATATTTTTTCAGAAAAGAAAAATAAACTTACGGTTTTAAGAATCAATTCCAAAATTAATCCAAAATAATTCAAAATATTATCCACTAGAGAAATTGCAAAGTCCTGGCAATAAAATGTCCAAATAGTTCTAAGTTCGAATTCCAGTGAAGTGTCCAAGATGGAAGACGATGTCACTTGATTTAGTCAGTTCTTGTTAATAAAATATCTCTAGCAGAATTCCTTTCCAGACAAATAACAAAACAAATCCTCCTGAATCCAAACGAATTGACACAATTTCCAGTACAAGGTAATTTATAATAATTCAAAAAGACACAACTTAATGTTCTAAAAGCCCAATTCTTCTACTGAATAGCTTGCACCAAAACATAATTTATGTATCTGTTTTTTACGTAAACAAGGGGTCACGTGATCTTCTAGAAACTATCAGAACAAACCTATGTTTAAGAAATCATGTAAATACCATATGACCCAACCAAAATTAGAAAGATGTTTATACTTTACTCCATTTTGTCCTTGGAACCAACCAATCATTTTAAAAGCTTGTTTACAACTCTGAAAAATGGTAAAAAATGAGGTCAACACCTGGTGTTTATTCTGTAGTACAGGTCATCCCCCCCCTTCAATTAATGAATCTTAAAACTTAAAATGCCAAATTTAAATCTAACAGACAGACAATAAAAATAAATATAAATGACTTATATTAAATATATGTAACAGTATAAAAACATGAAAAGAGTCAATCAACCATCACATCGAAACCCATGAGTACTTCTGTGAGAATCTAATTACCTGCCAGCTGTGTTTTCATCAACAACTTGGTGAAGTATTTGCTGCATTAAAATAATCGATTAAAAGAGACCTGTGTTTTTTTATCACTTTGAATATGTGTCTTTGTATCGAATCAAGCAAGGAAGGATTTTACTCAGTGGCAGTTATTCTAGGAGGAAAAAATAAACGACACCAATATGAAGAGATATTTATTCACAGTTAATCACAGCACAATTATAAAGTGAATATTCAACACTATAATCTGCCACCCCACCTTTTGCCTTTGTGTTGATCCTTTTATTCTTTTGTTTTTTTTAATTATAGGTCCCTCGATAACTCACGCCTCACTTATAGTGTAGTCTATGTTTTTGGACCCCGATGTGCATGAGTAAACGCGGGATAGGTATATATGGCAATACCAGGTAACCTGACTATATGATTGTACCATGTTGCCTGCTTATATGGCTGTAACATGCAATCTGACTTTATGGCAATATGAAATAATCTGACTATATGGCAATACAAAGTAATCTGACTATATGGCAATACAAAGTAATCTGACTATATGGCAATACAAAGTAATCTGACTATATGGCAATACAAAGTAATCTGACTATATAGCAATAATAGAAAATCTGAATATATAGCTACACAAAGTAACCAAACTATATGGCAATAATTGGAAACCTGACTATATGGCAATTTCATGTAACCTGACTATACAACTGTACTAAGTAACCAGACTATATGGCAATAATAGGAAAATGCCTATGTGGCAATTTCATGTAACCTGACTATACAACTATTCTAAGTAACCAGACTATATGGCAATAATAGGAAAATGCCTATGTGGCAATTTCATGTAACCTTGACTATACAGCTATACTAAGTAAACAGACTATATGGCAATAATGACTGTTTGTTTGTTTGTTTGATTAGGATTTTTAACGTAGCTTTAACAATTTTTCAGTCATATTGCTACGATGTCTACAGTGCAGCTGTTTATGGCAATAATGAGAAACCAGACTATATGGTTATACTAAGTAACCAGACTATATAAGCTAACTACTTGAGATATTGACAACAAAATAAAAACTAAAACACTGAGGTGTGCACAAAAATGCCAAAATGATGACACTTTCCTAAAAAATGAAGGAGAAAAATGACATCAACATCAATAAAATGAAGTTGTTTTCAAAGGTAGCAAAATAATTTTAAAAAAAGATACGTACCTCTTTTGTCAAGCCTACTGTGTGTATCTTGACAGTAAAATTCTTTAACACTGAGTTTAATGTAAAGTGAGTGGATGGTAGGTTTAAACGCCAGTGCCAAAAACTGATAAATATGCAAAACTTCCATAAAGGAGGCTCAACAATAACCCCCGGAATAATAGCGAATTCAAAGCTTGTTTACATTTTCAAAATCATACCTAATAATCATTTTAAAAAAATCTGAACAAATATCAATAATGATTGTTTACCTCCATATCGTTTCTTCCACCAACAATGAAAATACGAGAATTGGGCAAATAGGACGAAATCAGCAAATACAAAATACACTGCCAGGTATATCTGGAAAGAAAAAAAAGGAATAAATCAGATAGGAATTTGGAAACAACAGTCCTTCAGAGGGACTCAAATTGTACTGGGCAATAAGAATGTCCAGGAATTTAAAATAACACCATTTCTTCAAATTAACTTCTTAGTGTTGAAACCATCCCTGATAGTCTTTGGTGACAAGATTTATACATTAGCTGCTATGATGGATATTCTGAAAGCCAGACTGACATAATTTCATTTAAAATTAAGTTGATATCATGAGAAGCTGTTTAATGAAAACCCGTGTCAGTGTGACTATATTTACGGTGATTAGTGCCATGACGATTTTTATGACAGCCATTTTAACAGCCAAATTTGATGTATTACTGGCACTTTTCATTTAGTACCAACTAGGCATCATAAGAAGTCAATTGGTGAAAACACCAAGTTGATAAAGCCACTCATTTGGGAGTTGTTAAAATCAAAATATGATCAATATGGCTAACATGATGGTCATCTTGAGCACCAGCCCACATCATTTCCAGATATGACCAACTAGACACTGGAATAACTCTTCTGACCAATACCCGATGCTGAAATGACTTTCCATTCAAGAACAGTGATAACAAGCTTTTCCAGATGGTCATTGTGGCAGCTAAACTTGAGGTCAGATTGGCATCCTTTTCATTTAAGACCAACAACAAGACATCATAAGAAGTCTTTCAGTGAAAACTCCACGTGGATATGAAGATTCATTCAGGAGAAATTATTGTTGTTTTGTTATAAAGCCATTTTTCAACACAACATAGGCTATACATGGCAGCCAGTATAACTGCTGCAGTTCTACACAATTATTTATTACAATATTTTCAAGATGATTGTTGTTGTAGGGTTTAACACCATTTCTCAACACACAACAGACTATATGTGGCGGCCAGTACTAGTGGTGGTGGAAAAAAACAGAAAACCCCTGGAAAAAACAGATTTCTCACACACCCATATTGGCCGAATTTGAGATTCAAACCCATGCAGTAATGGGTAATTAAGTGCTGTATATCACAAAATGGGTAATTAAGTGCTGTATATCAAATGATGGGTTATTAAGTGCTGTATATCAAATGATGGGTTATTAAGTGCTGTATATCAAATGATGGGTTATTAAGTGCTATATATCACAAAATGGGGATAAGTTATACCTTGGAGACCAATATTAAATTAAGTGCTGTATATCAGAAAATTGTGTAATTAAGTGTTGTATATCATGAAATGGGCAATTAGGTAATTTATATTACAATGCAAATTACATGCTGTATATCACATAATGGGTAATTAAGTACTGTATATCACAAACTGGGTAATAAGTGTTTTCTTTCACAATGGGTAATTAAGTGCTGTATATTACAAAATGGGTAATTAAGTTCTGTATATCACATACTGTGTAATTTAAGTGCTGTATATCACAAAATGGGTATTAAGTGTTTTATTTCACAATGAGTAATTAAATTATGTACATCACAAAATTTTGAATTAAGTGCTCTATATCACAAAATCATTATAAGCGCTATATGACAAAATGGGTAATAAGTGCTGTATGGGTATTAGGTGCTGTATATCACATAATGGATAATTAAGTGCTGTATATCACATAATGTGTAATAAGTGATGTATATCAAATAATGTGTAATAAGTGATGTATATCACATAATGTGTAATAAGTGATGTATATCACATAATGTGTAATAAGTCATCTATATCACATAATGGGTAATAAGTGATGTATATCACATAATGGGTAATAAGTGATGTATATCACATAATGTGTAATAAAATACTGTATATAAAAAGAGAGTTAATATGTGCTGCATATCACATATGTGTTATAAGTACTGTATATCAAAAAAATCTATAATAAGTTCTGTATATATTTTGTTCTTTACTTTAGATAACTGACACCTTAAAATTTCCTCACTGACCTGTAGGGGTAGCTGCTGAGTGAGAATTCCTCCAATCAAATTGGCTGTGTCTCCAAAGGTCCAGTTCAGAATAAGAAGTATGGAAATTCCTTCCACTCCTCGAATGTTACGACAGTTCTTGATCATTTGCCTAAAAGAATAGCACTAGTGGGTTAAATTCTTGCAAATAACATTAGGAAGCATGAATACAAACAACACAATGTACACACACACACAGTGAAACCTCCATTAAGGATCATTCACACACTTATGTACCCATCCACCCACCCACCTCTCTCTCTCTCTCTCTCTCTCTCTCTCTCTCTCTCTCTCTCTCTCTCTCTCTATATATATATATATATATATATATATATATATATATATACACACACAGAGGTATAATTCATACTGGGCCATTATTGTTGCCAAATTGAATTAAGAAGGGAACATGTCACTATCCCAATTCCCTGCTGTAACTTTATACACAATTTTATGAGCTTTTAAATTCACACTTAATATGCACATAAAACAAATAACAACATGGAGATAGTTAGATTTCCAATAATAACACACACACACACACACACACACACATATATATATATATATATATATATATATATATATATATATATATATATATATATATATATATTATAAAACACTAATTGAGCTTCCATCCAATATATTGTTATATCTATTAGTTGACTGAACATTATAAATATGGATGCAGATCATGGTGTGGTGTTCTGAGGAATTAAAGAGAACTATGGCAACATTATATTTGATATTTAAATAGGTAAATGTATAGACATATAATGTTAAAAGATTCTCATGGAATACTTATCAAAGTATTGTGAATACTTGGACAGTTAATGTTATATATGCAATGGGATTAACAAATAAAAATAAAGATATAGATAACTGTGTTTGTTTCTATAATATCACCATAATAATGTCCCAGTATAAACATGATATCTGAATTTTAAATGTCTTTTATTTACCTCTTGAGAACTCATGATAAAATTCATACAACCTTTTTCATATAAATTACTTAAGCAATTACCTTTTTTTATTGAAATTATTTTTTTATACTAAAGTTATCAAACTAATTCAAGAGAGACATTCACTCTGAGCTTATCATTTCCTCTTAGGACTACAATGAGTTATATCCCTTGTTTGAGTGATGCTTTTTTAAGCCAACAAAACCATTAGACCTAACTACATACAGTACATGCTATTCATAGTAACAGAGGGCAGATAGAATGAGGGATAAATTGATATAGGTCAAAAACAAAGCAAGCAGATCATATGTACATTTCATTGTGTTCAGTACGAAAGAATGTTAAATTCTCAATTTTAAAACAAGTAAAGGAAAACATTCATCACTGAACTTGGATTCCTCAATGTTTTAATATTAAAACTGAAAGGTGCACAAATTATAAAATTCTCAAGATTGCAACATTAAGTAATTTTTAATTATACCAACTTTACTGTATTAGCATGTTTTACAGGAATGCTTCAAATATATTTAACTAAGTCCCTCATAATTTATTAAAATTTACCATTAACCTTCTCAGGAAATATTAAAGCAAGAATCCTCTAAAGGGGTCGATGATTTGCTGTCTGAAAAGAGCTTACAGGAATTCAAAATAAGACCATTTCTTTTTTGGTACATGAAGTTGAAAACGTCTTAAAATTCTAGAGCAATAAGATTTTCAAAATTAGCATCTACGATAGTTAAGCAAGATCTTCAACATTTTCTTTTATGCCAAACTAGGAAGACTTTTGGTGAAAATTACAAAGCTATAAAACCATCGATTCAGGAGAATAAGTGGTAAGATTCTCAAAATACCCATCGTGGTATGGTAAATCATCACTTGGTATCATAATTAGCGTACTGATGGGAATCCCATGTTGATAAGATTTTCCATTTACCAGAAGCAACCATGGTGACTAGACTGGATTTACACCATTTTCATTTCTCTATTTAATACTTGCATAGCACAATATTGTAAATCAAAAACGCATTTCAACTCGGAAAAATAACTTTTGAGATATATAGTGTAATTACTTTGATCAAAACATTACTAAGAATAATTTATCTACAAAAGAAATAATAACTTAGTTAATCATTTATTATTTTGTATTATTTGCATAAACATGCAATTTCAAGTAGAAGACATGCTCTTATATAAAAGTCTGAACTTTATTTAAATGCGTGCTTTTAAAATTTCGTCATCTTGACATGCATCTATGATGTAACACTATACAAAATTTCTAGTAAAGAATTTGATTTTATTATATATACTGAAATACCAGTAAGATTAATAGCAAGGCTTTTTAAATTTGTATTTGCTTAATTTAAATGTAACATAAACTTTTATTTACAAAACATTTTCATCCCCATTTTGTCACCAAATTCATTGTAAAAGTTAAAAAATAGCAGCTTTACCTGACACAACTGACTTGCCGATAATAAGCTGTTCTTGCCACAAAAAGCTTTAATGTTAGAGAAAGGACATAATTCTATTAGAAGTCTGTTATATTTGTTTCTTCTACAACATGTAAACTGGAATTTAACATAATATTCTGATTGTCTAACAATCCAAATGTAGCTGCTGATTTTATGAGACTTCAAACTGATGTGTAGAGGATGGAATCTATTGTGTAAAACTGCTGATGTGTAGAGGATGGTATCTATTGTGTAAAACTTCTGATGTGTAGAGAATGGTATCTACTGTGTAAAACTGCTGATGTGTGATGCATGGATTCTACCATGCAAAACTGCTGATGTGTAGAGTATGGTATTTACTTTGTAAATCTGATGTGTGATGCATGGATTCTACCATGTAAAACTGCTTATGTTTAGAAAAAGGCATCTGCTGTGCAAAACTGATGAAGTGTAGAGAATGGTATCTACTGTGCAAAACTGCTGATGTGTAAAGCATGATATCTACTGTGCAAAACTGCTGATGTGTAAAGCATGATATCTACTGTGCAAAAATTGCTGATATGTACAGTATGGTATCTACTGTGTGTAAAAATTGCCGATATGTACAGTATGGTATACTGTGTGTAAAAATTGCTGATATGTACAGTATGGTATCTACTATGTAGAAGTGCTTATGGGTTGTACTATGTACAGCTGATGTTGTCTCAGACTATTCATACTGGTGTGTAGAGCAAAATATATATTATGTACTGATATGTACAGCAGGCATAGAGAACTTGCTCCAGGTTGCATGCCAAATAGGTGATTTTTGGTGTGTAGAGCAAAATATATAATATGTAGCCTGAGATATCTCATCCTGATATGTACAGCAGGCATAGAGAACTTGTTCCAGGTTGCATGCCAAATAGGTGATTTTTGGTGTGTAGAGCGAAATATATAATATGTAGTCTGAGATTTCTCATCCTGATATGTACAGCAGGCAAAGAGAACTTGCTCAAGATTGCATGCCAAATAGGTGATTTTTAAAGTTATACCATATGGTGTAAATCAACAGCTGGATCCTGGACACTGACCAGACTTTGCCCAAAGGCTGTATATTTTGCCCACCCCTTGTGAAGAGTATGGTATCTTCTATCATGTACAATTGATTTTATCCCTGTTTGTTGATGCCCATATGTAAGGTACAGAATTTACTATATTTACTAAGGTAACTACAGCTGACACAAGTAACAAAACATTCAAATCTGTATACTTTTATTTAAGTATCTGAATATAAAATTAAGATAAAATCTATTGACTTATTTACTTGTGTGTGAGTGTGTTTGTGTGTCAGTGTGTGTGTTATGGATTTTTAACACATTTTGAACAACTTTGTAGCCATATTGCTACAATGCCTACTGTGTAGCATCGGCCCAACTTGATTCGATAACCCGTTCTAGCCCGGATTGTACGCACCGCCCGTTCCGTACTTGATTCATAGTAAGTAGATACCCCCCGTGCGACCGTTTGTCACCCGTTCTAAACACTCCGGCCTATTTTAAACCAAGATGGCGACAGCAGAAGAAGACACGTGACATAAACATTGCTATCTCCGCCATTTTTGCCTTATTTTTCTTCCTTGATTGGATCACCCGGTCAAAACGTCGAATCACGTGATAGCATCATCACGGCCATCCGGTCGGGCGATAGAATCAAGTTGGGCCTTCATGTCTCACCCAGTCACATTATCCTAAAAATCAGGCTAACCAGGCCTAACACTAACCTCTTACTGTTGAGCTCAAGTGAGTCAGCTGCTAGTATGCTTGGCTGGGTTCAAACCCATGACCACCCATATCAAGTTACACACCCTAACCACTGGAGTGGTATGCAGTGTTTTGTAAAAGAATTTGAAGGCAAAACTGTTTACTATGCAACAAAGAATTAGTTCACCAGGGTACAACTTCAAATTTGCCAGACACGTGAAAATCAAACACCCACCCACAAAGTACAATCATAATGGAAACATTCTGAACAGTAAAATTGCCCACAACATCAGCATTTATGTCCTTTAATGAGATGTACTAAGGCAAGTTAATAAAATACATGGGCAGAACAGGGGATAATATCAAAGCCAAATAAAGTCTGTGTTTATCAATCAACACATGAAACTTGAAGCGCTGCATTTTCTGTACCTGATTACTATTATTAAAACAAAAAGGTTGTGATTATGAAAATTCAGTCATACATGTTTAAGGTCACGACATGGAAATATAAATAATTTTTATGGCAGCAGCTTTTTTCTGACAGTGGATCAAATGTGTCAACATTGTATGGTGCTTGTATGGTGCGTGTACTGAAATCTACCTTGTGCAAAAAATAGACAATGATGTTACTGTGCTGGCTGCCAACATATTGGTTTTGGACAAAGTACAGAGGGATGCTTAGTAATTCACAACATATATGCAAAAATAAAGTTTTTATTTGCACTTCCCTCACTATATAATGTTTTGATATAATCAACTACAATATATGAGCGTGTACAGTGTACACTTTCTTTGTCATCATTTTGTATTTTTTTCCAACCAATGTTGAGTAAAACTCTTGTAGGTATACATTAAAGGAATATTCATCTATATCTACTTTGGTCCTTTTCAGTTAGTTTTTGTGTGTAAAATGTGTATCACTGGCTGTCATCATTAGGGACAGCAGCTTTCGTATTACTAAGTTTTCATCTATGCATGCATACTTCCCAACAAAATGTAAATGTATAATCTTTTAATTAGAAATATAATCATTCAATGTTGCTCTTTTTAACACCATAACTCTAATGAACATAATGCATTCTTATATGTTGTAAACTGTCATTCAAAATTATGATTTGGTTGTAAAATTGACATTGAAATTGAGGCATGTAATTGTGCACACTAAGCAAAATATAAGAAATAGTCGATTTCCTACATACATCCTTCTCTATTTAAATATTAAACCATGCATCACCTATAAGAATACTTCATTGACATTACTTGATGGGGGGGGGGGGGGGAGGCAACTGCCTAGGAATGGAAATCACAAAATATTCAGGGCATATATTGGTGATGAAATGCAAAATATTGTGTATTGTACTGTTCAAGAAAGATTCAAATTTGATTATATGATATATACAGTCTGCATGCTTAACCACCACTGTAACTAAATATTGGAATTCACATCTATATTCAAATAAACAAATTTAGTGCCTAGTAAATAGTTTTCAGTAAAACAATAACATGGAAAAGATAACAGAATTCCATTATGCGGGTTTGCATTGTCCAAATGGCTGTTTTTATAAACTGATATTACTGCGTGTGATGTTTCACAAAGATAAAAAGTACAAGCGCCATGGAAATTTACTACAAACAATTTTTAATAGTTCAGCAATATATGTAAAAATTCCAGATTTATCAGGAAATTTCTGGTTTATCATCCAAACCATGAAAGTGAGTTATGTTCACATAACTTCACATTTTTTTTGTAGACACAAAAAGGGGTATAAAATAAGTCCCACCCTAAAGGTGAATGCCAAAAAACAGTGTTGTATTCTTAAGCATATCTATAGTCTAAATCAAAGGAACTTAAAAGCTATTAATATCATCTTTAAACAAAAGCAGTCAATATTTGCTAACCTCCCTCTAGCTATGTCCTCTGATTTCTGAAATTGCATTCATCCAAAGATTATGACCAGGGCCCCCCCCCCCCTCTATTGTAATGTTTGCTTAGTACCCAGTTTTACTCCAGACAGAGAATGTTCCTTTGTTTAGTTGTCAAAGTAACATATCAGATATCTATTACTGTATCTAATCACTGTATCTGTAATATAAGATGTCAGTCCCAATCAATGTATTATGTCATCCAGTCAATTTCCTGGAGATGCAGTATGAACTGTTGCTTACTAAGTATTCAAAACCTTTGTTCAACAATAAGACAACCAAAAAATATAAACAAATAAATTGTTGTCGTTCAATTACAAATTCCATAAACAAATTTAAACCAATGAACAACAATTTTTTTTTAAAGAGCAAATGCAAATATACCTCCTGCAAAACGTCCTTTCAAATAAGAAAACTTTCAAGCATTTTGCATTTTCATTTTATTGGGAATTTATTTATCCTTGTTAATACATATTACAGAGTTGAATATATGTACTGTTTACTTACTTATCATTCTAAACACTTATCAGTTATATGAATGCATAAAAATCCTAAAAAAACGAAGAATTCAGAACCAGTAACCTATGCTGACTACATAAATTATTGCACATTGAATGCCAAACGAGTGTATAAACTTAATGAGTGAAATTATGAATCATTATCATGACATAGTGACAGTAACCATGGTTATCAGTAGTCATTTAACGTAAAATCAAATACCAAATTTTCCTATTGAAGTATGTATACTATGTATTTTAAAAGAATCTAAATATTCATCAATGTTAGCACATCTTTTTTCTCTTATCGTTTGTTTTTTTATTTTTTGTATGTATTGATAATTTCACCATACTGCCAGGCTGCTGTGAAAACATGATTTCAGCCAATCTAACTGTATCAGCATTTAAATGACATTTTTGGATTACTGAGTACGGTTTATTTAGGAATCAGACTCCTAATCAACTGAATGTAGGTGCTATTTTCAAAGCTTTTATTTAAAGCCAGGATGCCCAAATTGTTTTTTTTTTTTGTTGCTGTAGATGGACTATACATTAGGGGAAGCACCATGACATCTTATTCAGTTAAATGCAGGAATTATCTAAAATAATTAATTCTATAGGAAGGAAATTTACACCATGAAAAACTTATTTAACTTCAAAAGAGCATGAAATATTTTTAGATGTTTTAAAGATACAATTGACAACTCCATTCTTCATTTAAAAGTTTTCAAAATCTAATTTAAAGTGAATTACTGGAAGTATTTATCCATTAGCTCTCAAATTCTTAATCAAGCTACTTTGCTGAAAGGATTTGTTGATACTGATATGGTGACTTATCTATATCATATTTGTACGTAATGGGCCACTTTTAATTTGGTCTATTCATCTATGCCATATTATGTACATAATGGGCCACTTTTAATTCGGTCTATTCATCTATGCCATATTTTGTATGTAATGGGCCACTTTTAATTCGGTCTATTCATCTATGCCATATTTTGTATGTAATGGGCCACTTTTAATTCGGTCTATTCAACTATGCCATATTTTGAATGTAATGGGCCACCTGTAATTCGGACTATTCATCTATGCCATATTTTGTACATAATGGGCCACTTTTAATTCGGTCTATTCATCTATGCCATATTTTGTACATAATGGGCCACTTTTAATTTGGACTATTTATCTGTATGAACAACTGTTTGTGTATTGATTTTGTGCGCCTTGAAAGTGGGGGGGGGGGAACAGTTGTAAATTGGTCAATAATTTCACATTTGTATAACAGATTTAAAAAAAAAAATTACAAAAATTCTGCCCCTGTTCTTACTGAATAACTGGTTTCATATGTGTCCACTGTTTACTTATTCTGTTTCAAGTTTATATGACACATCTTGATACTATATCAGGTCTGTTTTCATAAAACCAGACAGAGGTGAGATGGCAGTGAACCATAACGTAAAGCGCTTTGGACCACTCAGCCACTCTGGGCCCCCAACTGGTGCCAGACATTCACCATTTGATCATTCCCCCACCCACCACAACTTCCTCGTTATAGAGACTATGTAATCAGTCAATCAACTACTAAAAGAACTGTAAAGGTTAGAAGACTTTAAAGTCTTGGCTATTCAAATCATAAACCCCATCCCAGACAGGACAAGGGGACACTGAGTAGCCAAGTGGTCTAAAGCGCTATCTGTTACGGATCACTGCCATCTCATCTCTGTCTGTGTTGGTTCGAGTCTCAGATTTGGCCAATGTGGGTATATGAAAAAGCTTGCCAGTAGCTTCTCATGGGTCAGTGGTACTTTCTGGGGGTTTTCTTGGCTTCTTCCTCCACCATTAATACTGGCTGCCATGTATAGCCTATACTGTGCTGAAAAATGGCATTAAACCCTACAACAACAACAACAACCAGACAGGACAAAAGTAAAAATTCTGATTTTCAGTTATGAAAGAGGTGTACGAGAAAACATCAGATGATAAAATTCCACAATTATGTTTACTTGGAATTTGAAAATGATAGATGGAAACAAGATACATTGACTTATTTATTTTAAAGCTTTCTTACCAAATGAATGAAGACGGTGATTTTTGCAGTCCTTTGCTGACTTTCTTTATTTAAGAATTTTTAATATTCATTTTAAGTTTGTAGTTAACATGATAAATTTACATTTACTTACACAAAATATGAAACATTCTGATTGTGTTAATTTGTAGTTTTTTTGTAATATATTCTATAATTATACAATTTAGCATATAAAGATATATAATTGTATAGATTTAATACAGAAAAGGGTGGATTTGACAAGAATTTAGCACATAAAGATGTAATAAATGTATAGATTTAATAAAACATTTCTCTAATCATAAATTTGTTCTATTAAATATATACCCTTCTACATATACCCCCCCCCCCAAAAAAAAAAAAAGAATGAACAGCTATGCACATGCACATGTTCAACATTTTAAGAATGGGAATATTCACTAAATACCAAACAAGGGCTGTATGAGAGAGAAGAACAGTGGAGGGGGGGAAAGAAAAAAATATGATAGCAATTAATGACAAAGAAAGTAGGGAATAACAGATAAAAAGGAAGTAATGAAATATATAAACGAATACTATAAAGAGACCTATAGAATGCAAACTATCCAACCAGAAATCATCAATAAATACCTGGACGAGATAGAATGTGAGAAAATAACATCAGAGCATATGGTCATATGTGATGATCTCATATCAAAGAAGGAAATAACTGAACTTTAAAAAAAAAATTACCAAAAGTAAAATCTCCAGAAGGAGATGGACTTGCTGCAGAATTTTACAAAAACTTCACCAGTGAGCTGTTGCTAATTCAAGAAAACCTATACAACAATATACTATTAGAAAATAATGAAATGACCAAGACAATGAGGAAGGGAATTATAATGTTAATATATAAGAGGAAAGGAGATAGACAGGAATTAAATAATCGGAGGCTCATCTCTCTCCTAAATCAAGACTATACAATTTTAAGTAAACTTTTAGCAGAAAGAATTAAAAATACAATGTCAAAAATAATAAATAGTAACCAAACCTGTGGGGTTAAAGGTCGGGATATCCAAAATAATATAAAGAAATTAATATTTGTGGCGGGGTGAGGGGGCACCAGACAGATCTCCCCCCCCCCCATTAAAGTTTAATTGTGTGGGTGCTCCCCCCAAATGTGCAGTTATGTTTTTTATTTTTCACTATCTTTATTAATTTATTTTGTGATTTTTTATTCTTCTGGGGTATCCTTAGTGTTTATATAGGGTTGAATTTCTGAGGTTTTATCCACCCAGTCTCAAAAATCTCCCCTAGTTTTACTTAGTTGACCTTGGCTATAGGTCTTCTATATCCCATGTGTGCTATTTTTTGTTTGGTGCTATTTGTTTTGTGATATATATATATATATATATATATATATATATATATATATATATATATATATATATGCTGTGTTCTTTAATTTAATGAACATAAAAGACTATATTAGAATATATACTAGAGACTGGACAGAAGGGAGCTATGGTACTCATCAACCAGGTGAAGGCTTTTGATTGATTAGAACAAAACTATGTCCAAAAAGTCTTGGATAAATTTGGATATGGAGAAAAATTCCAAAAACGGACCAAAAT
This sequence comes from Unio delphinus, assembly GCA_029339505.1. Taxonomy (NCBI): domain Eukaryota; kingdom Metazoa; phylum Mollusca; class Bivalvia; order Unionida; family Unionidae; genus Unio; species Unio delphinus. Next base: position 12,591,783 of record JAQISU010000090.1, on the reverse strand, counting down.
CCTCTATAGAAACATAACCACACAAATACGGGTCAATGGAGCGATTATAGAGAAATTTGAAATCCAAAGATCAGTAAGACAAGGATGTCCACTATCAATGCTATTATATGTAATAGCAAATAAAAATCATAAGTATAAAAATGAGAATAAAGAGATATCAGGTATAAGAATCCCAAATATAAGGGAAGAAATAAAAATGCTCCTACATGCAGATGATAGCACCAACTTTATATGAGACTCAAACTCTTTTATATATATATATATATATATACACATATATACACAGACACCTATAAATATAAATATACACACATATACATACACACACACACACATACATACATATATACACATATACATATATATACATATATACATATATATACATATATACACATATACATATATATACATATATATATATATATATATATATATATATATATATATATATATACATACATATACACATATACACACATACACATACATACATACACATACACATATATACTTACACATGTATACAATATATCAAATCATCCACTATAAATCTATACAATTTTATATAATGCCTTAGTATTAAGGCCATTGGGATAAACAGTATCTAACCGATTAATCCAATAACTTTCTTTAATGAGTCTGTTCATTTCTCCGTGCACAATATCGATTGGCATGAAAGAAAAATCCCTTAAAGAGTGATTATTTGTATTAAAATGCATTGAAACATTAGAGGAGAACTGAGGATCCATATAATTTTTTATATGAAAGCGGTGATTATTCATTCTCTTAGAAACTTGTTGAAGTGTTTGTCCAACATATTGCATGTTACATTTTTTACAGGTTATCAAATAAATTACATCAGTTGATATACAATCAGTGTTATAACTTAGAGAAAACATTTCTTTAGTATTGGAGCTACTAAAATAGGTACTTTCTGTAATATTTGCACATTGAGAGCACCTACGTCTGTTGCATTTAGATGACGAAAAACATCTTTGAAAATTTTTTGTCGGTTTAGTTCTGATCAAAAGATCTTGTAAATTCCTAGGTCTTCTATAAGCAAGAATTGGCTTGCTCTTGTAAAGTGTTTTGACGCTGTTTTTTTATGATAAGTTAAGGAGAGTCCAATATTTATTAATTATAAGGCCTATATTTGGCAAAGATGGATTATATTGTATTATGAAAGGAATTATACTTTTATCTTTCGTACATTCTGCTGTATTTAAAGCATCATTTTGGGTAAGAATACGGCGTTTGTGTTGTTTTTTTTTATCCCAAATTTATATCCCCTGAAACCCAAAATATAACCATTATAGCTTATCCCAATGGTTAAGGACTGAACTATGAACCAGGGCAAATGTCACTTTCATACATGTATGCCATTTCATCTCCACCAATACAGTTATGTACTGTACAAAGTTACTCGGTGAGGAGAGGATTTTTAGCTATCACCCAGGAATATGTCCACTACGCTTAAGATGGACCCTGAAAATATTTTCAACTACATGCATGCATTTGTCTTTGCAACCCCAGTTTGTGTATACATGTATATGGTTTTAGGACTGGGATCTCAATCTGACCTTTCAAGTTTTTGCCCTAAGGTTAAGTAGATCCTGGGGTCAAATTCAGATGACCTGTATAAACTTGTCCTTGCAGCAGATTAAGTGTGTATATCTTTGTAATGTGAAGAGCTGAGACCAGTGAACCCCTTCCTTTATTGTAATAATTAATACTGATATAAAGTGGCTTTCTGTCCTAATGTGTATTTGTGACATTTTGTCATGTGACTTTCCGTCTATTTAATCCAAAACTCAAATTTATGGAAATATCGAATTATCCTCCCCACCAACTTTGTGGGATAATCCCACCCACACAGTTGAGTACAGTACATGTATATCAAATAAATGGGCTGTACTGTGGAATTTTCGGATCTGTCTTGCTTTAATAAAATTATAGTCTTCAACAACTAACAGTTTCTGAAAAATAATTACAATTCTCTTGATAGTTTTTCTTGTCAGATAATTAAATGTGCATTGATGTATAACTTAGCATTTCTGACAATTAGTCTGAAAAATAAATTAATCCCTCATTATATCTATATAAGCTCATAAATATGTTAAACTTGTAAAGATGTCAATATATTAATTTGTTGCTTTTATTAAACTGAACCACTGTCTGAAAATTGACAGTAATACAGTGCATAAAAAAAACTAAAAAAAAACCTCACAGAATGTACATAAATTTCTTATTATTTCGTCTGAACTCAAGAAGAGGCCAAAAATGTCCCATGGCCAACAATCTGAGTACAAAGAGACTGAAAATGCTCCATAGGCACCAAACCAAGTATAAAAAGATTTAAAATGCTCCATAGACACCAAACAGAGTACAAAGTGACTAAAATAACTTAAAGCCAACAAAACAAGTACAAAGAGGCTGAAAATGTCCCACTGCCAATAAACCGAGTACCAAGAGGCTGAAAATGTCCCTGCCAACAAACCGAGTACAAAGAGACTGAAAATACTCCATAGACACCAAACAGAGTACAAAGAGACTGAAAATGACTAAAAGCCAACAAAACAAGTACAAAGCAGCTGAATATGCCCAACTGCCAACAAACTGAGTATAAAGAAACTGAAAATGTTCCATAGACACCAAAGTGGACACAAAGATGTTGAAATGGCTGTATAGGTAACAAACTACCTGAGCACAAAGAGACTGAAAATACACCATGGCCATAAAACTGTTTGTACAGAAAGCTGAAAATTCACAATTGCCACCAAACCATCTGAGTATAATGAGGCTGAAAATATGCCATATCCACCAGACTGAGTAAAGAAAGGCTGAAAAAGCCCCACTGTCACCAATCTGTAAGCACAAATAGTAGAAAATGATCCATAGCCACCAAACTGTACAAGCACAATAAGACTGAAAACGCCAAACTGTCACCAAAGTGTCCAAGCACAATAAGACCAAAAATGCCAAACTGTCACCAAACAATTCAAGCACAATGAAAATGAAAATTAGGTTATTAGATAACCCTTTGTATGTCACAGTACACTTTTTAGATAACCCTTTGTATGTCACTATACACTTATTAGATAACCATTTGTGTCAGAGAATACTTATTTTTCTTTGTAGTGGTACAATTATTAGACAACTATTGTGTTGTATGTCACAGTAAATTTAATAGATAACCCTTTGTATGTCACAATACAATTATTAGATAACCCTTTGTATGTCACAGTACAATTATTAGATAACCCTTTTGTTCTTTGCAGCGGTATAATTATTAGATAACACTTTTGTTCCATGTAGTGGTATGATTATTTGCTAACCCTTTGTATTACCCCTTTGTATGTAGCAATACTAATATATAACCCTAACATTTTTTATTCTGGAAACCATTTTCTGTACCTTAAGCAAAAGTTCAAAATTTGTTGCCTAGAAGTAATATATTTGTGTAGTACAATCTATCAGTAAAATGGAACTTGATACTGATGATTTACATACCAAAAAAAGATTTTACAATGCATCACAAAATATAACATTTTACAAATATTTCATTATTGATATATCTTTAGCAAATATGTTTTTATTTGGTCTGTCAATGATTAATCAATGAAGCAGTGTTGTTTATAAACTGTACCACAAGCAAGCCTCACTTACCCATGCAGGCATTGAAACACCTAGCATTCTTTTGATCCTTTTATCTAAGGTACCAAGCATGCTTACTTACAAAACGAAATTAAGCATACCATAGATAAATAATTTATGTAGACCATAATTCATTAGTCCCTGGTGTTAGTAAAGGTCTGTCACTCAAATGACCATAGAAATCAATTAATGTAAATATAAGTGAAAGATATACATACGGAAAGCTTACTATCATCCAAATTAGGATGGATGTAAGACCAAACACGACCGAAGTGATTCCCCAGCCATCAGTGATGCAGTCACTAAGGAGTTTATATATCCACTGTATTCCCCCAACACATTCATGTCCGTCATCATCTGCAGACAATAATATGCCCGTCATTATGGAGTGTAACAATTGCCTGGTTATCTTGTTCAATTACCTAAAACATAAAACAAAAGAAAACATTTTTTACCCTTCTCAGTGCATATGTCAAACTCCTTACATCCTGCCCCTCCCTATACTCACCCACAACCACCATCAACTTGGGGGCATAATGCAAAAGCCATCATATGCCATGTATACTTATTATACTTTAACCGCTAAGGTTGATGTAAAGTTATAATTAAAATTTAAGAGGACCAACTTAGCATGAATATCATCAATGGAAATGCATCCAAGGGCAAAAATGTCTGTATTAGTCACCTCTGATGATTTGCAGAAGGATGAGTCAGGCCTTCTCTACAATCCCACACAGATGGATGAATAGACGTACAACAATTAGCAAACTTAAAAAATTAGTCATAACGTTCCATAAATTTCATTTGAAATTTAAAAATACTGAGACTGGATTTATCAGCCAAGACAATAAAATATGTAACATTTCGTTTTAACCAATCGGGACAATAATCTAATGCGAGTTTGTGACTCTTTACAATCCATGACAAAAATGGGCAATCATTTTGCACAATAAATCTCTTTTGGAGAGCATGTATCACCAACAGCAATGCTCAGTGTGACATAACATTAAGTGTCACATCATCACAGGTGTGCTTAGCTCACATACTGCAGTACTAGGTCAACAGAATATGCAACCAGTGTGACATAACACTGTCATATCATCACAGTATGGTTCCGCCAATGGCTAAGTAGGTCAACAGAATGCAATCAGTGTGACACAACACTGTCATATCATCACATTATGGTTCAGACAATGGCTAAGTAGGTCAACAGAATGCAATCAGTGTGACAAAACACTGTCATATCATCACATTATGGTTCTGCCAATGGCTAAGTAGGTCAACAGAATGCAATCAGTGTGACACAACACTGTCATATCATCACATTATGGTTCAGCCAATGGCTAAGTAGGTCAACAAAAAGCAATCAGTGTGACACAACACTGTCATATCATCACATTATGGTTCAGCCAATGGCTAAGTAGGTCAACAAAAAGCAATCAGTGTGACATAACACTGTCATTTCATCACATTATGGTTCAACCAATGGCTAAGTAGGTCAACAAAAAGCAATCAGTGTGACACAACACTGTCATATCATCACATTATGGTTCAGCCAATGGCTAAGTAGGTCAACAAAAAGCAATCAGTGTGACACAACACTATCATATCATCACATTATGGTTCAGAAAAGGGCTAAGTAGGTCAACAAAAAGCAATCAGTGTGACATAACACTGTCATTTCATCACATTATGGTTCAGCCAAATGTTAAGTAGGTCAACAGAATGCAATCAGTATGACACCAGTGTCACATCATCACAGAAGTATTCAACCACTGGTTGAGTAGGATGCTTGCAGTATTAAGTCAGAGTGCAATATATAATGTGACACAACAATGTAAAACTATGCAGTGTGCAATCAATGTGACAAATCAATGTAAAACTATGCAGTGTGCAGCCAATGTCTGAGTATGGTCACATACTGCACAGTACTAAGTCAGAGTGAAATCAATGTGACAAAACAATGTAAAACTATGCAGTGTGCAGCCAATGTCTGAGTATGGTCACATACTGCACAGTACTAAGTCAGAGTGCAATCAATGTGACAAAACAATGTAAAACTATGCAGTGTGCAATCAATGTGACAAAACAATGTAAAACTATGCAGTGTGCAGCCAATGTCTGAGTATGGTCACATACTGCACAGTACTAAGTCAGAGTGCAATCAATGTGACAAATCAATGTAAAACTATGCAGTGTGCAGCCAATGTCTGAGTATGGTCACATACTGCACAGTACTAAGTCAGAGTGCAATCAATGTGACAAAACAATGTAAACCTATGCAGTGTGCAGCCAATGTCTGAGTATGGTCACATACTGCACAGTACTCCCCTACAAATTTAAATCCAAAGCTCACTGAAAATTATCTGGACATAAATTTGTTAGCTGTATTGTTAGCCTGTATGATCTCCTACCATATCACCTAAAAATGTAACGTGCTGAAATAAAATTGATTACCTGGCTATAAATGATATGTATTATTAACTGATACAACTCACGCCATGTGCCCTGAAATTTCACATTCTGAACTGATTTAAAATCAATGTAAATTATAAGTATTGTTAATTTCAACACACATCTAGAACATCCCCACAAAATTTAAATTCTGGATCAATTTAAATTATAGGTATTGTTAACTTGTACACACATCTAGAACATCCCCCTAAAAATTAAATTTAAATCCCTAACATAAAGATCTGTAATCTCTATTTAAATAATCCATATTGTTAATATTAAAAATTCCCAATGTCCAAATTAAAAACAACAAATAATTTCAAATTATTTGGATCTAATTTAACCATTTTGTTAATTTTAATAGTTAAGCACCATGTAACATGAAAATTTAAATAAAAATAGGTCAATAACAATTATAAAGCTGACAATTCTTAACAAAAATGTCACTGCCTCCCAATGGACACAGATATATAGATTTTTATTTTAATACTCTGAGTTGAACTATTAATGTATTCTAGGTGGTTCTCTCAGATGGTGAACCCTCAGAGAAATTCCCCATATCTAATGGTGTCAAACAGGGTTGTGTACTCGCTCCAGTACTATTCAACCTCTTCTTCACACAGGTACTACTCCATGCCATACGGGACATTGACACTGGCATCTACATTAGGTATCTCCTGGATGGATCAGTGTTTGATCTCCGTCGACTAGCTGCAAAAACCAAGACACTAGAAAGACTCATCATTGATGCACTCTTTGCAGATGACTGCGCCCTCATGGCCCATGAAGAGACTCACCTACAAACAATCGTGGACAGATTCTCTGAAGCCTCCAACCTATTTGGACTCACAATTAGTCTAGGAAAGACAGAAGTCATCTTCCAGCCGGCCCCAAACACTGTCCATTCGCAACCCTGTATCACCATTGGCGACACGCAGCTGAAGAATGTGGACAGTTTCAAATACCTTGGCAGCACAATATCTAGTGATGGCTCTCTGGACAAAGAGATCACTGCGAGGACCCAAAAAGCCAGTCAAGCACTAGGACGACTCCGAACCAAGGTCTTGCAGCACAAGGACATACGTCTGTCAACAAAGCTAAAGGTGTACAATGCAGTTGTCCTCACGTCTCTATTATATGGCTGTGAAACGTGGACAATCTACAGAAGGCACATCAGACAGTTAGAACAATTCCACCAGCGCTCCCTGAGATCCATCATGCGGATCAAGTGGCAGGACCGAATCACCAACCTGGAAGTCCTTGATAGAGCCAACACAACAAGCATCGAAGCCAAATTAATCCAGGCCCAGCTTCGATGGACTGGCCATGTCATCCGCATGGATCAAAGCAGAATCCCAAAGCAGTTGTTCTATGGCGAGCTATTCCTGGGGAACCGAAACCAAGGCCGCCCTCACAAGAGGTACAAAGACAACCTCAAGACAAACATCAAGTGGGCAGACCTTCATCCACGCCAGCTCGAGCTCGCTGCCTCAGACAGAAAGCATTGGCGAGCCCTGACCAGAAAAGCCTGTTCCTCCTTTGAGGCCGACCGTCGCCAGCGTCTTGCTGCATCCCGTGAGAGACGCCACAGAAATGTATCCCAGATACCAACAACCACCGGTGTCCCATGCCCCACCTGCAATCGCATGTGTGTATCGGAATTTGGACTCCGGAGTCACATGCGCGTCCATCGTTGAAAGAAAGTGCACAACTTGTCTTCCTCGACTCGAGAGACTACCAAGAAGAGAAGGTGGTAATGTTCTTCACTTTTACACCAACCACTATCATCTGCATGTTTCACCTGGTTACAGTTTTTAACTGTAAACTCTTTCAGTGAAATTTATTTTTTCATATTTACCTGACCCTTGCTACAGGATGCTATTTTTAGCAGCAAGTTACTTATTATAGTTATATATGTACCTCACCTAAGAAAGACTGAATAAAAAAGGCATAGACTTTAAGACTTCTGAATATCACTTATACATGTACAATGAATGTACTGTGAATATCTGTAAAATTAATTTCCTCAGAAAACTATGAAAGTTTACTCTACCAAAGAAATGGTAACATCCATCACTAGCGTCAACAGCCACATAACAATCAGGAACATCACCAGTCAAAAGCTACATGACAATCATCAACATCAACAGTCAAAAGCTACCTGACAATCAGCAACATCACCAGTCCAAAGCTACATAACAATCAGTAATATCACCAGTCCAAAGCTACATAACAATCAGGAACATCACCAGTCAAAAGCTACATAATCAGTAATATCACCAGTCAAAGGCTAAATAACAATCAGCAACATTCATCACTAGAGTAAACAGCTACATAACAATCAGTAACATTCATCACTAGAGTAAATATCAATGAGAATCTGAACAATCCATCACATGCATTCAGCTACACAGCAGTAAATATTAATACCACCCAACAATTGAGTCAACAGCTACATAAAAATTTGTACCATATACCAACAGCTACATAAGAATCAGTAGAATTAATAGCTACAAATGAATCAGTACCAACCATCACTGGAGTGAACATCTACATAACAAATGGTAAAATCTATCACTTGAGTCAACTGCTACATACAGTAAGTATATTTTCAATCCATCATTAGAGTCAACTGCTACATACAGTAAGTAGATGTTCGATCCATCACTAGAATCAACAGATACATACAATAAGTATATTTTCTATCCATCACTAGAGTCAACTGCTACATACATTAAGTATATTTTCGATCCATCACTAGAGTCAACTGCTACATACAATCAATATATGTTTAATCCATCACTAGAGTCAACTGCTACATACAATAAGTATATGTTCGATCCATCACTAGAGTCAACTGCTACATACCGTAAGTATATTTTCGATCCATAACTAGAGTCAACTGCTACATACTTGTAGTCTGTAATCCTTGCTTTAGCAGATGGCATGACATGGGTATAACTTCTTTTAACTAGCAAAATCATTATCATGGTTATGTTGAAGATTATGCATCAGTATTTTATGTTAAAGTTTTTTTTTTCAAGTCTTGGAGGATACTTCACAAGACAACTGCAGTCAAGTCATTGTGGCCCACAGAATCTTTGTTGGTTATTCTATATATCCACCCCAACCAACCCATCCCAGACTTGTTGTGTAAGATGTAAATTCTCATTGTTTAAGATCGAAATTCTTATTGTGCATGATTGAAATCACAAGATCAATGTTTAATTTTGAAGCCATCCCAATGATGAACCTAGATTTGATGTGTCTCTCTAAAACACTTTCGAAAGCGTTGCTTAAGGAATGTATGGAGTGACAAACTGGATCGCTTATTTAATATCATTTATACTTATCTGTTCCTATACTAGTCAACTGCTACATACAGTAAGTATATTTTCGATTCATCACTACAGTCAACTGATACATACAGTAAGTATATGTTTAATCCATCACTAGAGTCAACTGCTACATACAGTAAGTATATTTTCAATCCATCACTAGAGCCAACTGCTACATACAGTAAGTATATTTTCAATCCATCACTAGAGTCAACTGTTACATACAGTAAGTATATGTTTAATCCATCACTAGAGTCAACTGCTACATACAATCAATATATGTTTAATCCATCACTAGAGTCAACTGCTACATACAATAAGTATATGTTCGATCCATCACTAGAGTCAACTGCTACATACCGTAAGTATATTTTCGATCCATAACTAGAGTCAACTGCTACATACTTGTAGTCTGTAATCCTTGCTTTAGCAGATGGCATGACATGGGTATAACTTCTTTTAACTAGCAAAATCATTATCATGGTTATGTTGAAGATTATGCATCAGTATTTTATGTTAAAGTTTTTTTTTCAAGTCTTGGAGGATACTTCACAAGACAACTGCAGTCAAGTCATTGTGGCCCACAGAATCTTTGTTGGTTATTCTATATATCCACCCCAACCAACCCATCCCAGACTTGTTGTGTAAGATGTAAATTCTCATTGTTTAAGATCGAAATTCTTATTGTGCATGATTGAAATCACAAGATCAATGTTTAATTTTGAAGCCATCCCAATGATGAACCTAGATTTGATGTGTCTCTCTAAAACACTTTCGAAAGCGTTGCTTAAGGAATGTATGGAGTGACAAACTGGATCGCTTATTTAATATCATTTATACTTATCTGTTCCTATACTAGTCAACTGCTACATACAGTAAGTATATTTTCGATTCATCACTACAGTCAACTGATACATACAGTAAGTATATGTTTAATCCATCACTAGAGTCAACTGCTACATACAGTAAGTATATTTTCAATCCATCACTAGAGCCAACTGCTACATACAGTAAGTATATTTTCAATCCATCACTAGAGTCAACTGTTACATACAGTAAGTATATGTTTAATCCATCACTAGAGTCAACTGCTACATACAATAAGTATATGTTTAATCCATCACTAGAGTCAACTGCTATATACAATAAGTATATGTTTAATCCATCACTAGAGTCAACTGCTAGATACAATAAGTATATGTTTAATCCATCAATAGAGTCAACTGTTACATACAGTAAGTATATCTTCGATCCATCAATAGAGTCAACTGTTACATACAGTAAGTATATCTTCGATCCATCAATAGAGTCAACTGTTACATACAGAAAGTATATTTTCGATCCATCATGAAAGTCAACTCCTACATATAATAAGTATATGCTTGATCCATCACAAGAGTCAACTCCTACATATAACAAGTATATTTTCGATCCATCACTAGAGTCAACTGCTACATACAATAAGTATATGTTCAATCCATCACTAGAGTCAACTGCTACATACAGTAAGTATATTTTCAATCCATCACTAGAGCCAACTGCTACATACAGTAAGTATATTTTCAATCCATCACTAGAGTCAACTGTTACATACAGTAAGTATATGTTTAATCCATCACTAGTCAACTGCTACATACAATAGGTATATGTTTAATCCATCACTAGTCAACTGCTACATACAATAGGTATATGTTTAATCAATCACTAGAGTCTACTGCTACACACAGTAAGTATATGTTTAATCCATCACTAGCGTCAACTGCTATATACAATTAGTATATGTTCACAAAATCTTAGTATGTACATATGATTAGAAGCCTTAACTTAATATGTACATGTGATTAGAGGCCTTGAATTAATGTTACTTATGTATGTGTGATTAGAGGCCTTAAATTAATAGTACATACATGTACAATTAGAAACCTTAAATTAATACATAAATTTAATTAGAAGCCTTAAATTAATAATTACATATGATTAGAAGCCTTAAATAATATGTAAGTGTGATGAGATACCTTAAATTAATAAGTAAATACAATTAGAAACCTTAAATTAATAAGTACATACAATTAGACACCTTAATTTAATAAGTACATATGATCAGAAGCCTTAAAATAATATGTACATATGATCAGAAGCCTTGAAATAATATGTATGTGTGATTAGAAGTCTCAAATTAATAAATACATTTGATTAGAAGCCTTAAATTAATAATTACATATGATTAGAAGCCTTAAATTAATAATTACATATGATTAGAAGCCTTAAATTAATAATTACATATGATTAGAAGCCTTAAATTAATAATTGCATAGGATTAGAACCCTTAAATTAATAAGTGAATATGATTAGAAACCTTAAATTGATAAGTACATATGATTTGAAGCCTTCAATTCTTGTTTTGGTTGGTGGGGTAGAGGTGTTTTTTTTTTAAATTGCACCTAATAACACACTGTGGCTAAAGCATGTTTAGGAAATGGAAACTAAGTGCCTTTAAAATAACATATCGAGGCACTCACCAAAAGATAACCTGAGCATCCTTCAAAAATTCAAGATCCTTAGATTATAGTATGATGTAAAACAGTCTACTGCAATGGCTCATTTGAAATATCAATGCTTAATATAATTATAATCATAAACAAATCAATACAAAAAAAGTAAAATCATAAAAATATCAATGCATAATATGAAGAAAGCAACAAGAAAACCACACTATAGAACAAGAACTGTGTTCTAGGAATTACACATGCATGTAGAATCTAGAAATGTTGCATACATGATCCAAATATTGAAAATTATGTTTTATGTTTTTTGTTTACTGTTGGTTTTTTTTGTATTATGCTATGGTGATTTTATTAGTTTTCTGATTCTTATGTGTTAACTGTTAACTGGTAACAAAGTTAAGAAAAGGAGAGAAAATGTATGTTTATTTATGTGAGTTTTACAAATAATTCATAACTTTAAATTACATTTTACAACACATTTTTATTAAAATTTTGGTGTTGAAAAGAGCAACAATGGTTGATTATATTTACACTACATGGATAATGCATATCCTGAATTAAAAGATATATATACATTTTGTCATAATTGTATGCATGTCTTGATGGAAACAGCAATACAAAAACTGTTGTCCCTAATGATGACAGCCATCCTTAAAATGATACATTTTACACACAAAAACTAGCTCAAAAGAAACAAAGTAGATATAAATTAACTGGTTTCGAAACATTCATCTAGGAGACTGGGACACATACAGACATATATTAAAGTGTAAATAAAATAGTTTTACTCAACATAAATTTGAAAACAATACAAAAGGTTGACAAAGAAATAAAGTGTACAAAATTATTACTGTACACATTCTGCATTACAGCTGATTCTATGAAAACACTACATAATGAGGGAAGTACAATAAAAACTTTATTTTTGCATATATGTCATGAATTACTACGTGTTACAAAGCGTCTCTCACAGGTTTGTCTGAAAACAATATGGTGGCACCCAGACACGGTTTCATGATTTCATTAGTGGGAATGGGCCCAACACAAACCCTCATGATAGCAATCTACATGTATATATGCTTCTGCAAGCTGCTGGACTGGGTAGTTTTTGTAGGCCTCTCATGGTTAGAATTACCCCCATTGCATCTGAACAATTAAAATAAAATCCTATTATCTGATGATGTTTTTGGTTTATATGCTCAAAACCATAAATAATATTTATAATGGGGAGGGTGTAAAAACTTTTTTTTAAAAAACTCTTTCACGTTACGAATAGAAGACCTTTGATCACTGACTATAATATACATTACAGGCACTTGATTTGGTGTGCAACTAATGTGTACATTAACCAAGTAACTGGTGAATGTACTCATTGGTTATCCATTAATTAAGTGCCTGTGATGTACATCTAGGCATGTGCGAAAGCATGACCCATTTGCTCTAGAAAGCCCCTATGTTCTCGAAATTTCCGTAGAGTTTTACATCTTTAATCTGGAGCAATCAACTCCTACTATGATATTAAAGTATTATTTTCTACTATCTAAACCTAGAAAGAAAAAAAAATTATTTACTACAAACTCGTCTCAATTGAATGAACAATGGCAAAAACATAAGAAGAAGAATCCAAATAAAACTTACCATACCCAGCTATCGGCTGCAAGGCCTGTTCATTCTGGACATGATACTCCTTTAAATCGTATAAATTAAACTATAACCTTTCAAAATATTGCCACGTGAGGGCACACACTAAGTAATATCAATAAATTGGCTCCTGTACGAAACAACATGTTTATCTATTACTGACTACAACATTTGGAATATCATCGTCTCTTTTCGGAACAAGTCAAATAACTCCAAACATAGCTCTAACAGATTTCGTATTTTACTTAGGAGGGTTATAATTTTAAAGAGAAAACATTCCTCTAGTTTCCTCACTGGTAATACTGATTATTTTATAACTTAAAAAGTACCTTGAATATTTTAGGCAATGTTCAAAGAACCATTATTTTTCTTTTATTTTGGTGATGATTAAGCGGAATAATATGGAGTATAACGTATACAGCTTGACCTTACTTCAGATGCGTATCTTGCAAAACCTGCTAGCTTCGCTTGATTATTATTTTTTTTTTTTTCCTGCCACACAGCGTCAGTGACTTGGTAGTTAGAGGACCGCCGCAGAAGAGGGCAGTCGCTGGTTCGAACCCCGGTCTAGTCATACTAAAGACTTATTAAAATGGTGCTAACGGCTTCCTCGCAATACGCTCAGCATCAAGAGGTTCGTGTTAAATAAGGGAAAATCATCAGGGAGAGATGGACAAAAAAAAAAAACATTCTGCGGAGAGCTGTCGCCAGTGCTGGAATGGTTATAAAAACAACATACTTTTAGGGAACACAAAAATGTCAAATACGATGAGAGAAAGGATTATTACTTTAATTTACAAAGGAAAAGGAGATTGGACAATTTTTTTTTTTAAATTGGAGGCCCATCTCCCTCCTAAATATAGCTTATAAAATACTAAGTAAAATATTAGCGGGAAGAATTTTTTTCAAAAAAGGATTGGGAAACATAGTAAACATAAATCGAACATGCGGGGCAAAGGGAAGGGACATTTAAAATAACATACTCACAATCAAAACTCTAATAGGGTACATAAACATATCTGGGGAAAAGGGTGCCATGGTACTCTTTGATCAGGAAAAGGCTTTTAATAGATTAGAAATAACCTATGTACTGAAGGTACTTGAAAAAAATTGATATGGGAAAAATTTCCTAAACTGGACTAAAATCCTTTTGTACAATGACATAACCTCGCGTGTACAGGTGAATGGAGCAAGAACAGAGAAAATTGATATTAAGAAAGATCTGTGAGGCAAGGATGCCCACTATCGATGTCATTATATGTAATAGCAATAGAAGTTCTAAGTATTAAGATAAAACTGAACATGGATATCAAAGGTATTAAAGTTCCAAACATCAAAAATGAAGCAAAACTGTTTTAACATGCAGATGATTGTACAAACTTTATACATGACCAAAATTCCTATAAACAACTTATAATTGGATCTTTTGGAGAGGCATCAGGGTAAATAATAAACATGGAAAAAACATAAATATTGATAATAGGCGGCTGGAGGAGTAAATGCCACGGATTACCTCTCCCCCCCCCCCACGTAATTAAAAACTAAGTAAAATTCTAGGGATTTACTTTGGTAAGGAAGAAGAAAAAGAAAACCTGAATACAATAAATAAAAAGATAAATGAAAATATAGAAATATAGAAACCTGGGCACTAACGTCCTTATGCTTAATGGAACGAGCACAAGTAGTAAAGACTTACATGTATTCAAACCTAAATGATGTAACAAAATCTATTTGAAAAAATGAGCATTTAAAAATCACAGATAACAAAATTACACACTATGTAAATAAAGACACATTATACAAGGGAGGGAAAAGGGGAGATCTAGCAAGACCCAACCCGAACATTAAAAAAAAAAAATGCACATATAATTAAGATTTTTTAAAAATACAGACAAAGCCAATAATTTCATGGCAAGGATTATATTTTTTCTGGTTTGGTTTATTTTTTTGAAGCATAGGAGGGATATATATTACAATAACATGCTCACAAAACTGTTAGAAGCACCCAGAAAAGTGAAACACATAAAATGAACACCAAACAAATATAGGGAAAGTAGGGAACTATGGGAGATGGATGAGAGATCAACGTATAAATGGATAAGGGGACACACGGTAAATAATATCAGGAACAAAGTAGAGGAGAAAAATAAAAGTGTTAACTAGGATAGGGCATGGGAGAACTGGTTAAAATTAGGATCTATAAAAATACAGAACCTCTGCTTCAATACATGTACGATGCGTAGTTGACAGGATAGGTCGCAGTGATACGGCATATGCTCAGAGTATCGCCAAAATGTCCACTGTGTACATTTTTTTTTTTTACCAAGAAACATGTAATGGCAGAATGTGAGGTCAATAGACCAAAAAGAATACCCAATTTGGGAAAAATCAGAGAGACACAGACATACAGACAGACGTGCATACTTTATTTGGACGCGGACTGTAATAAAACCATGTTATATAAGGTCACCGATTACATAGTAGCAAACTGTACATGAGGGCATGTGGGAAAATTATAGTAATAGGGAAACACTAATAGAGTAGGGAAACTTAAAAGGGATAGGGACCCTCAAAGTGGAAAGTATAAGATTATGACGGCATGGGGCTAAATCACATGGCGCTACGCGAAGTGGACAGGTCCATGAAATAGTCGGGGGAAAATACACCAAGAGGGACATTAACAAACCAGACAAAAATACAAAAACAGGGTATTTAGAGTATTTAATTTCATAGTGTTTACCCAAACGCATACCCAAATAGGAAGAAACTAAGATTACGATTTCTCTATAACTATACTCTCTGCAAAATGTAGCTCTGGTAACTCCCGTACTACACAGGGCAAATAAACTCTTTGGACAAATTTTGGAAAGTAGTAAGTAACCAAAAAATAAATAGAGACGACCTAACTCGAGGCGGGAGAAGTAAAACAAAATTAATAAAAAAAATAGTACGGACTCCATTTCGACAATAGTCGTACTCAAGAGAAACAAGTATTAATAAGGCAAAGAAAGACACGAAAAGATACAAACATTAAAACCACTGAGGGACATATATGTCTTTAAAAAGCTAACAAATAGTAAACGGACTTGCCCGAAATTCAAATATCCTAAAGTACGAATTTTGGAAAAAATATCTAATTTAGAAACGAAAAAAGTGACGAAATGTTTAAAGGTCCAGGTCACAAAGTAGGAAAACTGGGAACAAAATTTGATACAAATGGTTATCCATACAAACAAACATGTATATTATGTACATATATCATACATACATATAACACCAACACAAATAGCAAACACTGGATACAAAAAAAGTGTTAGGACTGGTCGGTCTTTTGTCAGGATAATGGGACTGGGTTGGACATCATGCTAAATGTCTGCGGCATGATGCCCCAGTGCTAGACATCACTGCCACACGTCAAATATCATAGCGATATGACTGAAAACTTGTAAATCACACACACACACACACACACACACACTCACTGGCCTTTTAAAGTAAACATTAAACGAAGAAGTTTTAAAAATAGGTCTATAACTTTCTTTTTATAAATGATGTATTTGGTAAGTCATTCATTGCAAGTCATCAGTCGGTATTGTCTAGTCTGACAAAATTCACTTTCTCTATTTTAAGAACTGCGAAAGATGCCTTACTTTAGGCTGATTTTTTTTTTAAACAAAAGAGAGCTGTCATTTTTAGTTAGCTGTGCTTAGATCGCGTACAATTTCCACAAGTACAATATCAAACGAAATCACGTTTGTAAGCGCACAGCGCATCAGTGTATATTTTAAACATTTGCCGGTATTTATCGCGGCTTTTGAGCTACCTTACTTAAGGCTGATTTGTTTTTTAATTTTTTTTTTATCAAAAGAGATCTGTCATTTTTAGTTCGCTGTGCTAAGATCGTATACAATTTACACAAATACAATATCAATAGAATTTACTGCCATGAATGCAACTTCTTGTGTGTGTGTGTGTGTGTGTGTGTGTGTGTGTGTGTGTGTGTGTGTGCTTTCTCCCGTCTGATATACGCAGACCATTTGGGGAGGCCATCCTACCCTATTTTTGTTTAAAAATTTGTTATATACCTCCAGGCATGTTTGTTATAGGTTGATAATTTTGTTGTTTTTATTTCAGTCATTGCACTTTGTCCATTAATTATGTAAACAATTTTTAGGTAATTTGTTTAACAACCCCCCCTCCCCCCGGTCAACACCTGTCAAACTTTCAGTGCCCCCCCCCCCCAATAAAATTGTCGATTTTTTTAAACAACCAACCCCCCCCCCCCAAAAAAAAAAAAACTAACAATAATTTTATACGGCTGGCTTTTATGCTAAAATTAGAATTATGGAAATTAAAAGGTCTACAAATAAATTTTAATACATTTTTTAAAAACTTGTTTAACAGATTTCAAATTGACTATAACACTTTGAATTCATGAAAAAAATCGACATTTTATATTCTAGCTTCCATCATCTTCCCATGGGGTATCCAAATGTTCCTCAATTGTTATAATGGGCATAGTGGCTGATTCATTAATTTGGGATTAAACTGGTGGGCTGTTGACGGGCGAGCGGTGTGTGCCATACAAATACACCGAGTAATTTTCTGCTTTTTGATTTATTAAATTTTTTGTAAAATAATAACATTGTTGACGTCAATTAGTCTTGAACTCCACTCTCCCCATGTCATGTCAACAATTATCAAACTTCTTCAAACCCCCCCCCCCCCCCCCCAATCAAAAAGTTCCTTCATGTCATGTACATTATAGTATTTATCACGCGTAGGATGCAGGTCGGAACACTCGGTCATAAATAGACCAGCAAGTTTGTCTCTAAGCCTTTTTTTTTAATTTTGACTTGACGGCTTATCAGCCGCCAAGTCAAAATAAAAAAAGGCTTAGAGACCAACTTGCTGGTCTAGGTCATAAAGTGCTTAACAGTGAATGGTTCATTGCAAGAAACGCACTCTGGTGGATCTTCACCTTTTAGTATGTGGGAGTGGGTAATGTATGTATGACCGATTCTGATTCTTGCAATGACAACCTCCTCCCTACGGATAGTTCTGTAGGAAGGATTCCATTCTCTCAGGGTTGGTTTGATGGCATGAAGTTTGTTATTGACTGCATCATCCCATGACACCTGCCACTTCTGACGTAGGTACGTTTTGATACATGGTTTAAAATCAGTAAACGGTAATTTAAAATCCAATGGTTCTTGGGATAGAGCCATCTTGGCAGCACGGTCTTCTTCTTCATTACCTCTAATATCAATATGGCGGCTATTGGACAATTCGGACCAAAGACAATTCGGTCCAAGACAATTCGGCCCAACTTTTACGGAAAAACAATTCGGCCCAACTTTAAAGACAATTCGGCCCAACTCGAAAGACAATTCGGCCCACCCAAAAACAATTCGGCCCAATTTTAAAATACAACTGACAAGTATTTATTTGTAAACTTTCGCGCTAATATTTTGAATCGAAAAATGTTATATTTAGAATGGTATTAATTTGACAACTTAAAATGTTTCTGGTGTTTTGAATACTCATTATCAAATTAAATGAAATTTAAAATACAAGAAATTTCGGTAAAGATGCATCTTTCATTGTGCACATTTATCTGTCTTTTTCATAACATATAACAGCAAAACGGAATAATGCTCTGAATTAAATTTGTCAGATTATCGCAAAATAACTATTTATGCAGTTTTCAAACATTTTATCTGTATAAATTGATTTGTAAAAAAAATACGTTCAAATACGAGAATATCTCATGTTTTGCTTGATAATTAAGTTTTGGAGAACAAGCGTACAGCTTTACTATACTCCTTTCTTTCTCCGGTTTTTCCTAACAATTATAACTTTGGAAAACATTTTTCTTGTTCACAAAATGTTCCAACTTTTATTTTAAAACATATTATATAAGAATTGTCAAAATATAAATAATTGTCAGTTGTATTTTAAAATTGGGCCGAATTGTCTTTGGTTGGGCCGAATTGTCTTTCGAGTTGGGCCGAATTGTCCATTTTTCCGTAAAAGTTGGGCCGAATTGTCTTGGGCCGAATTGTCTTTGGTCCGAATTGTCCATAAGCCCAATATGGCTAGGTAGTCAACAGTATACTATATTGTAGGAGGTACTAAGTTCCAAGTTTTTGACGAGAATATTGACTAATAATGGATTATCCAGTTTTCTATTGTGTTGCGACTGAAGCACTGATAATGAGTCACAGAAGATAATGCTATTTAAAATGCGTTTTTCTTCGATAAATTTCAGAGCAAGGTCTATGGCTCTGATTTCCACCGAAAATATGGACGCATCGTTTGGCAAGCGCACTTTGGTTATGTGTTTGTCACTAACGAAGGCTGCAGGAGCCTTTTCATCAACCTTTGAACCATCAGTATAAAATTTAGCGTAATTTGTAAAATCGTCGAGAAGTTCATGATAAGAGTTCAGGAATATGACAGGGTTTGTCTCAGATTTATTCCCATCGTGTAACGTAAAATTCACTTTGGATTGCTTAAGGAGCCAAGGTGGTGTTTTCCAGACAAACGTTTTCTGAGCTGTAGAGAGATTACTTTTGATATTGTCAAGGCTGGATGATATTCTAATGCCAAATGAAGGTATGGAATTTGGTTTATTACCATATAAAGTTTCGTATTTTGGTTGAAAAACAGCCGAAAAAGCAGGGTTCCGAGGGTTTGATCTTAACTTAAGAGCGTATTGTGCAGAAAGCATTTCTCTGCGATGCGATAAAGGTCGCTTCCGCGAGAAGGCTTTCACATGGAGATGTCTTAAATGCTCCTAGTACGAGTCTTATTTCCTGATGATGAATTGGGTCTAGTAACACATGTTTTCTTACATACTTTAACAAAGATTTATGTATATTACGAATTTTTTTTCTTGGCCTTTGACCTTTAACCCTATTTCCTGGAGATGATCATTAGACTTGTAACATGCTAAACTTTAGAAAATCCAACAAGTATAATTTGGGGTGGGTGGATTAAGTTATGGTGGTGGTGTATTATTCAAGGGATTCTTCATCCGCAACTTGGTTTTAAACAAATCGATTTATATTTGTTATCATACTGACATATCATCTAGTGTTTATATATCTTTTTTGTTGATCACTTGAAATGAGAATAAAATAAACTCGTCAAAATTCTCTAGTTGTATTCGCAATGTTAATGATTTTTTTTTTAAAAATCGAACGATGGCTTTTGACTTTACCTGAAGGTCGGTTAGTTCTGGTTTTCAAAACGCCTTCACAAAAGTACACGTCATTTTGGTGATTTTCACAAATATAGTGCTGCAAGTGCAGACTATTTCAAATATGATGATTAGTTATACAAATTTTCAAGATGGCCACAATGATGCCATGATGGATTTTGGTACTTAACAAAGGCTCTATGGAAATTTATTTTTGATTGCAAAAATAAGTATTGTCGCTCATAGCACAATTTGATTAAAATCATATCTTCACTGTCTTAGCAAAGTACTTTTCAACCTAATTATGCCGAATTAAATGATCGATAATTGGGCGACGATTTCGGTTATAAAGTATTGATCAAGTATGACACAATCATGTTGGAAATGCTTGTTATTTTTGAAAAATTATTAAAAAAATTAATCTTTCGACTGAATATGGACAGAAAATTCAATTTTGCAATATATGTTATATAACGAGTTTGAAGTTTTATCTACTTTTGTCTATCTGACAAGAAACAGTCATTAGAAAGGTGTTTTTATGTTACTATATCAGACTGATGAATAAATCAACCAGATCGAAGGGTTATACACGTACCCTTTAAATAAACCGCAAGTTGGGAGATTATTTAATTTGGAACATAACAGACAAATCATATTTGAAATGTTTTGTATTTTTGTGAGTTGAATCATCACACATATGTTGGCAAACTCGACAAGTCTGTAGATGTTTGACAAAGCAGTGTTGGTCTCTTAGAGAAACTTAAAGGAATAGGGAACCTACAAGTTGAGTTTATATTATTTGATTGCCTGTCTTTCTTAAGCAATATTGTTTTGTCTGCATTCACACACACACACACCCATTATTAAAAAATGGTATAATTTCCGATTGCTTTGAGAGGAAAATGTATTTGTAATTTCTTTCAGTAATGGTGTCAATTACTTAATGACACAAGATCTATGATATATGTTTGTTAATTTAAACAATACAAAAATAATGGACTAATTTAAAAACCTGGCCAACGTTTTTTTTTATACTAGCAATGTGAATTTATGTTAATTCTTTTAAGTACATAAATGTTATTATACAGTGAAGACAATCAATTACTGTAATTATTTGTGTTTGGTAAATTTTTGTGCCCGGAAAAATAATAGGCATAGAGAGGGGAGGTGCTCATTATGACAATACTGTATATTTTGATACCGTTTCAAATTAATGGGTACAAAACGATAATTTTTTTTCTTGTTACAATATGAAATTAAAGATATCCAAATCATAAATGATAACAACTAAGACTTATCTAGAATTTACAAATACAAATGCATTTTTCAAAACCATCCTAACTTAGCTGCTCGTTTTGCTTGCTATTTTGGTTCGTCACAGATTCACATCATATGAATCATCCCCTAGTATCAAACTTTAATTATTTGTATCTTTCTGTTTTGTTTTTTTTACCATAGTATGTGTGTATGTGTTAATTGTCATTTTAGTAATTATGATATAGGGTATATACTAAATAAATATGCACGTTACGTACAGAGACAATTTATCGTAACGTTTGTGATTACCATATTAGTTAAATTTAAAATAATTAGAATGCCAACAAATCAATAAGATGCCACTTTCTAATTGGTCATTGAGTGCCTAAAAATTGTACCAAACTAACTAAAATAAATGTAAACAAAATTTCAACCTCCAGATCCTCCTGAACTATCCACAATGATCCCAAACCTGTTGCACAACAACTATGTAAGTAATTATACTGTGAAACCTGACAATCATGGTCTCTGAATGTGCAATATATTTATTATGACTAGCATTGACAATTAGTCAATGAGAATATATGACCAGTGTTAGTAAATAATATGATCACTGTATTGGAAATATGACATAATCAAATCATGGCTAAATTTGACAGGCTTGTTCGTTTTTGGATACAAACTACATCATTATTTACAGCAGATGTAAATTCACATGCTCCCCCTCCACCACTGCCCCCTCCCCCATAATGTCCATGTGTTATACAATAATGGGAAAGTAAATATGGTTTAAATTACAATTTAAGTACTTTTGCTTTCATGCATAATTTATCCTATGACAAACACTATATTGTGTGCAAGTAAGGCCTGTTAAATACTACATAATATACACTAAATTAAATTAATAATTCCTTTGGGACCAGCACTTATTTATTAATATTTTATTGTACATGTACCTAGACTATGACCCTACTTAATACTTTCATTTTGTCTTCCAAGATAAAAATACTTCCTGGATGCCATTGTTAAGTAAGCAAAGTCAAGTCCAAAATATAACCAACCAATCAAAATAGATTACCAAATTGTGTCATATGGGGAATTCAATAAACAAGTTAATGCAGATTAACATAACCTGGTCCCATATTTGTCAACCTTGTGTATCCTCCCCAAAAAAGGGAGGTGTTGATGGGATGCATATATATATATATATATATATATATATATATATATATATATATATATATATATATATATATATATATATATATATATATATATATATATATATATGTGTGTGTGTGTGTGTGTGTGTGTGTTGATATTTTTGTATACATTATATAACCACAAAAAGAGGTGTAGTTACTAGACATTAGGGTGCATACCTATACCCTTGACTACTATTAAGCAATTTGATTTGATTTTCCTCACAGTCATTAGAAATTTAAATGACAATTATACAACTGGCTCGTTTATTGTCGATTAAAAGATCATTGGACATTATGTTGAATTATTTTAAATCGTGCTAATCTTCAATTATATTTTGAGATTAAATTCTAATATTAATTCCCCCGGTCTGTCTCGTTTACCCGTTAGCTTATCTGACATCAGCATTTATTCCATAAAGCCATCTGACTGAAACTGAAATGCTTACCAATAGACTGGTTTGCAGTTTTTTTAATCATATACTGTGCTTATGTAATAAAAATATACTGTTACTTTCGTTCTTAGTAATTACATTTGTGGTTCATTGCACTGCAACACCAGTGGCTTATATAATGCCCATGCTTGTTGAAGTATGGAGCCTTTTCCATGGACACAATGTGGAGGCTGACCTAGGGTCATCTAATATCAGGATTCTTGCCATGCACTCTTTCAGTTGGCATATTACTTTCACATTGGCACTTACTATAGTTTGTAAATGTATTGTTTTTGGACCAAAGATTATATTGATTAGTTGTCTGATTTTAATTTTGTATGGCTGCATACTGATATACAGAGGATTAATTGACAGTTATGGAAGTTATCACCAATTTGCACACCCAAGCTAAGCTGAGTAATGTAGGTCATTGCCAAAATCCCTTTATACAGGTCCAGTGAATTATTCCCACAAAGAATCATGCTACACTGATTCATATTTCAAAGCAACATAAAGTGCCCACATGTATATACACCATTACATGTATAGTTTTGCAATACTGGCAAGAGGCTCAGTACACTGACACGTGATGTTATGTACGCATGATTACTTCTTGCGCGTCATGCAAGGTTTACAATCTTAAAGTTCCAGATTTTATGTCCTCTTGGGTTCATGGAAAAAGAAAGCATAACTTTAATGGAGTTAGTAAATGTCACTTAATATTAACAAATGAAAACTTCTCTATACTGTCACAGTAGTCCTAGCTTTAATTTTCAATGCACATGACGACCGCGGTTGAAATTATGCACATTTCATATAGCTAAGGGATTGTCTAGAACAAAAATAGTATAATGTTTTGTTATATATCATACAAATGTAGAATGACAAATATTTCTCTAATCTAAGATTAATTATTATTTGAACGTTTTTCTCGGCGATCACTGTTTATTGGTCACTTTATTTCCCAACACTTGACCTTTTGAACTTTATCGACGGAAGTTAATGACCCTGACGGAAACTGCCGAAAACAGACGTCTCCTTGCAGACTGACTAAACGTAGCCATGTTTTTAATCATCTGACAAATCTGTGATCATCCTGCCCTTTTTATTTAATTATTATCATCGCATATATGTGGGTATGCAAGATAAAAGATTAAGCTTTCATTTTCACCTTTCATTTTATTCCAGTTTCATATAAAAAAAAATACCTTGAACTGTATGTTTTCGTTTAGAATTGAATGTAGGCGGGGTCATTTTTCTACTCTTATTCAATCTGCAACGTTACACTCACATTACGAAAGCATTACCGCATGGATATCTACGCATGTCACTGAATCCAATAATTTCAGCTTTTATCCGTTGATTCGAATTTTTCATGTATAGTACCATTTAAAACAAAGGATTGTTATTAAGAGTAATGTTTGAATAGTTTTTTTTTTTGTTGGCTGAATTCGATTTGGAAATGTGTTTTTACCCACTTTTCGGAAGTGAACTTAAGTGATTATGAGGTCACGCAACACGACAAAAGCCGTTATTCTGTCATGACGGCAATCCACGAGACCCTTGTAAATGATTTGGAAATTCATTAAATTTAGTCGATATGAACAGTGATGTAAGATTTTATTATGATCGGCCCAACTTAGGTGAGATATTTTTGTGTACACGTATGACACAATACCCGTCTGTCATTATATAAATAGCACAATCGAACAGACTAGAGGCACAGCCAAAACGGTCCACATATAAGAGGTCCGACACCACCGCAGTACTACAGTAAGTATTTTTAAGAGCTATAATTTTCAGTTAACTGCCTTAAATTGTATCTGAAATTACATAAGTACTGTGGGCGTAAGTAGGTCTTTGTTATTTGCTTCTTGCAGTGCATACAACTTTGCTGCTGTGCATCTGCCATGATACCAGAAGATTAGACATAACGTCACTCGGGATATTATCGGACGACTATTAAATGGAACGCAATAAAACTTATCTGTTTAAATTTTTCCTGCCAAGCAGAATAAAACGTTGATCAATAACCTCGATTGCTATTTTCCAGTATCCATTTAGAACCACAGGCACTTGATTCTGAGTAAATTCATGTATTCACTCACCATATAACAGAGCTGGGTCTGTTTTTGCAAAGAACTTGTTTATTGAACACTTATGAATATTGTTTTATAAATGAAAAAGACTACAAAATATTTTATTGTTAAAAAGGGTGATGTACAGTTAACAATGATGTCAGTTTGGTTAAAGTCTCAGATAGTGAAGTAAGATACCTGAGAAGCAGAGGCGAACTGTACAACTTTTTAGAGGCGTCAATTTAGCAAACCAAGGCTTCCTCGAAATCGTAAAAAAGGCGTCTATTTGGTAAAACAGAACAATAAAAAAAGACGCCACAATTGTTGTCCCCTCCCACCAGCTGCTGCTATGGGTTAACAATCTTTTTAACCGAATATTTGATCAAGTCCGATACGATATCTTAATCTAGGATCATGCAAATTTATCGTTACAAATCCATGCGGGATTGACTGAGCATGACTAAAGAAATTTCTAAAGAGATTATAATCCATATCACCGCCGCACCAAGTCTGGTGAATATTCCGTAGCGTATGTGTATCAACTCCGTTGAATACAGAAATAATATAGGTTGGGTCGGCATGACGTCACGAGCTTAGCGACCTACTTTCCACCATATTGCCGAGGTGAAAACAATCGCTTTGTACGGTAGCGTTAGTTATGTTCGATATTACAAACCATTTTTGTTTACCTATATTTTGTTTCTTATTTCTGTTTTCTGTTCAGAAATGTTACATGGTCTTCTGTACATGCAGGATTTAAAACCATATATGTGTGTTTGTCGAATATTTTTTTTTAGACGTAATATATTTTAGGTTGATAAGGTAGGAAGGAAATCTAACTCGGGAAATGATACCACCATATAGTGCAGACTACATTCATCATCTGTCCGTTTGTCAATACTCCTTCACCCCAACAAGTGCGCCAATAGCAGGTCATCTCTTTAAAGAAAAGCTGTCAGTTCTTTCGGTAGATGTTATATTCCAAAGACTCTATACATAGTTACGAAAATGATATTTGACGTCGGCTTTGTCTTACCAAGAGAAAAAAAAGGTGTTCTTTTGTGGGATTTGTTTTGGTATTTCTCCTTTTGCTTGTTTGGGAATTTTAATGACAATCGACTTAGAAGAAAAAAAGAGAGAAACATATTATCCGTATCCAGAATTCACTAAACTTTACCATCAACTTCTCATTTTGCAAGGCCTACCCCTAGTCCTCCGTTAGAATAGGGGGGTAAACGCACTCAAGTACCCAAACGTTAACGCTTGCGTTCATGGTGAAATGCTTTACGAATGACCATGTAAATATTCCCATATTTCCTGTCTTTACACATCCCCAAAAAATACTTCTATATTTTTGTTACCTTTACATAAACATGTAAAACGTACATAGGAAAATGCAAAGAAGGACGGCAATTTTTTTTCTTCTCATTTCAATACAAAATGAATGTAGATTATTTTTTAAACAAGACTCCATCACATTAGATTCTCCGAACTTTCAAGAATCTGCTTTTCGACCCTGACAAACTTGCCAAATCAATTCGTTTTTCTGCTTGCCTGAAGACTGGAATTTAACATGCACCAAAATATTTCTGTATAAAATTTTGAATTAGCATATTATGTTGTTAAACTTTCATGGTGATAATTAGAGAATCCCCTTTTCTTGCTTCAGCGAAAATTGCATGTCCAATGCTATCTTTTACAAAATGTCTTAGCACTAAAAAAAACTGTCAAGTTTTGCGTGCTGTTTATTTTTTTAAAGTAGTTGGTTTGTTGGTTCGTCGGTTAGATGGATGGACGGACGGACATACGGACAACCATAGACAGACATAGAGATAGATAGATAGATAGATAGATAGATAGATAGATAGATAGATAGATAGATAGATAGATAGATAGATAGATAAGAGCTCACTTGATCATGTGTGCGGCAAGAAATCTTTAATTCTAATCATTAATAAATGCTGATACTATTATATCTTGCCAGTGTTTCGACCTTCAGTGAGAATAAATTAATGTAGATTATTTTTGAATATACAGTAGGTTTGTGAAATGAACTGATTGTCATTTAATACGCTATCATTGCTTAATTTATCATTCCAATACCATCCACGTCTAAAAGTAGTCAACATATGACTGTTTAAAAAAAAGACAGTTTTCGGTTTTTAAATTTCCGTTTTTATGTGTATGTGAATTTAATTAAAACCTGCTAATTACTGCAGTATCCTGGTCGTTCTCATGATTAAAGAGATTAAAGAAATGGCACACAATCAGAGTAGTCAATCATTTAAAAGAACAATTCAGGGTGGGCACATATAGTTGGCTCGTATGACATATATTTAGTTTGGAGTTTGCATTATAATGGCAAATATGAACGATGGAGTGTCCCGGAAATAAGCGTGGTTCGGTACGATTAATAATCTGCGGAATATATAAACGACGGAAAAGCTGAGCGGTTAAAGGTAGAATTTGTAGCTTATTTGTTTATTTTAAACTTATAATAAACACTTGTATATTTATGTAGTTATTGGCGCGAGAGAAAAGACGTATTTGGCAATTTAGGAAGAGTTTTTAATTATTTAAATTTTTCTTTTGCATATGATGGTTTGTGCAAACACCAACACTGCAAATCTTAGTCATATCTTAAAATGTGTAAATGTTCCCCACACGGGACACGTTACTCAAGTAACTAGAATACTGGCGGTTGTTTTCACCTCGGCGGTCGTAACCATGCACTGAAAATGCCCGGATGTGAGAAAGTGCCCGGATTCCCGACCCAACCTATTGCAGTTATCTCTGATCACTTTTGGTATTTGAGTGTATCGTGGAGTGACATATATCACGTCAGTGCTTTTATGTCTGCCTCTGGAAAATATCCTAGCAGGATTCTTTTGATTATCTAACATCACATCATCATATACGACTAAATTGTTAATACTTCCATCAATATCATCAATGCTCGGTGCTTCGTCAATATCAGTTATAAATTTAATAATACCCTCGCCGGTGATTTCAGCTGCCTTTTCGTTGTAATCCTTTAACACTACGTAGCATCGCTGATCATCTACACTCGGGGCTATTAAATACAACTTATCCCATTTCATCCATCTTGTTATCAAATTAAGTAGCAGTTGTGTGTTGCCACTTCCAGATGGTCCGATTATAATCATTCTAATTGAATTCGGCAACATCGCATGGTGTTTAATAGGTTCCCGTCGTCGGGTAGCTGAATAATCAATTACATTCATGTTATTATAAATATATTATGGATCTATATTATGTGAAATGTAAGAAGCGTACTGGCACAAACGACTTGACGACGATTACAACTGAAAATAACAGATCAGCACTTTCTGGTAAGTGTGTACAATGTAGTACTAAAAAATTTAGATTTGTTTCTATGAAATCTGCAGATGTTTTTTTTAAAAAAACGAGGAGGTGATATTGCAGCCAAGTTAGCTAAACTCCCAGGAACACCATGGGCAAAATACCCAGGAGAAAAACACCTTCCAGGATATAATTATTGTGGGCCCGGAACCAGACTCTATATCAGACTCGATGATCAAAACTAACTCCGACCCGGTGAAAACCCAAGAAACGCTATTGATAAGGCGTGTCATGGTCATGATGTTGCTTATAAAAGCAGTAATCTGCAGCACAGACATATCGCAGATGTAAAATTAATTCATGCATTGAATTCTATCACTGATAAATCCTTCAAAGAAAAATTGGCTTCATGGTTGATAAAATCGGCGATGAAGGGTAAATTGGTATTAGGTGCTGGTAATTAATAACAACATGGAATCTATTTATTATTCTCCAAGAGGAAACTGGAGGGGTAAAGCATCAATTGGTAAACTCGCTAGCGCCGCAAGGGTGAAAAATACCACTGCAGCGGATTGGTTATCTAAACAGGCGATATGGAAAATTTATCTGCCACCGCCTAAACAAATTAACTACTCGCATTTTGATGTCAGCGCACGTAATGAAGTTCATCAAGCTGATATATTATTTCTGCCACATGATGTTTTTTTACAAATACGCGCTAACCGTAGTTGATGTTGCGAGTCGATAGAAACAAGCAGAGCCATTAAAAACAAAATCATCAACTGAAGTTGCTTCTGCATTTGAAAGGATTTATCGAAGGGGTCCTCTGCATTGGCCAAATCTATTACAAGTTGATCCTGGCAAGGAATTTCAGGGTGCAGTGTTATCAACAATGAATAATCATAATACAGCGTTATGACGAGGTCATACTGCACTACATCGTGATCAGGCAATTGTTGAACGATTTAATCGGACACTTGCTGAGCGGTTATTTGGATATCAATACGCGAAGGAATTTATTCAGGATAAACAATCTCGTGAATGGGTCAAGAGATTACCAGGCGTAATTACTGCGCTGAATAATGAGATTACTCGAACAAATCAACATGAAACCTAACAACGCTATTAAAAAGAAGTATATACGTGTAAAACCACAAAATGATTTTTCAAAACAACCAATACTCGGCAATGTCACTGTAAGATATTTATATGAACCAGGAGAGCTCGAAGGTGGTAACAAAAAGGGTTACTGATCCTATTTGGAGTGTTACCGTACATAAAATATCTAGTATAACGAGATCTACGGGTAGACCGCCAGTCTATAGGTTGGATTCAACTGCTCCTCAGCGATGATTTACTCGTGAACAACTACAAGTAATACCCGAGGATACTCAATTACCACCGCGTGGTCTTAACTAGCACCTCTGCGTCTGTTGCACTCAAGACAAGTCAGCATCACATTATCTCTGGTATGACCAATACTGCTATTTTTTCTGTCTACTGTAAATTGTCGAGAGTCCTTATCCAACCAACACCAACTCATTATACAATTGCAACTCGCGCAGTGATTATTCTGTTGTTGTTTCAGTGTGATTATTAATTCAGCATCAATATCAAATTCTCTATTATTTTTTTTATCCTCCTGTTTATAACCACTGAGTTTTTTTTTCTGATTATGTCAACACTGACAATATCACTTATTGTAGTGTCATTATCATCTAAAACAACTCTTCGAAGCTGATTTATTCTTCGTACTCTGGACACCGCAAGATAAACTAAATTTGACCACTCGATGTGATTATCTATAATCCAAACAATTGTATCTGATATAGTTAACCCCTGTGAACAATGTATTGTTGCTGCGTAACCTAGCGTCCACGGGGATTTATCAGCGCGCAATGCATCTTCGACGACGTTGATATCAACCAGCACAATATCATTTAATACGAGAATTTGTTTTTCACTTTGTCCTGGAATATCAACTTCGATATTTTGTTTTCGTGTATCCTTGGGTCTATAACACAATGGCACTGGAAGTGTTGAAAATTTTTCTTTATGCAATTCAAATAACTTCATCTGAAGTGTGTCTCTGACTATTTTTCTACTTGCCACTATCAAATCGTTTGGTCTCCACGCTTCCCAAAAATCATTTAATGGAGTTTCCGAAATTATTTCACGGGCTATTTAACATTGGATTCTATCCGGTTGTAATCTAATTAGTTTTTTGAACTCGCGTAATTATTCATCAAGTGCTCTATGATCAGTATTAATTTCTTCATAATAGTCTACAAAATTCTTTAGCCAATCATGTGAAGACAAACCGACAAATGGTGGTGGTTGACCATGATCGCCACACATTATCACGCTTGTATTCGCTAGCAATAACCAATCAAGAAATCTTTGTAATACATCTAACGATACCGTGCATATTTCATCCAAAATTATGACACCAGGAATATATTTCTCGCCCATTCGATCAGGAGTCCATTCGTCACCTTTCCATCGAAAGAAACTGTGATAAGTGCAAGCATTAATTCCTCGTTGCTTCATCTCTCTTGCAAGTCTATGGGTCGGTGTTAGCACAATCATGTTTTATTTCCTCGAAATAATTCAATCACACGAGTCGTCTTCCCTGACCCACCACAACCGTTTAAATAACTGGTTTTATATCTACATATTGGATCAGATATCGACGGTGCATTAGATAGTTCCGATATCTGATTATTTTTCAAATATTTATCTTCAATCGTAACATCTGCTGATTTGGAATAATCACACAGTATTTCCTTTTTAATTCTCCATGATCCCCAACTCTCGTCAGAATTAGTGAATTAGGCCACTGCTTCGCTATGTTTTACGTTTATTTAAACTGAATCAGTGGCAACTCTAACTGCGGTGTCAGGAAATCTATTTATCATTGAAAATAAATTAATAGAAGCATAAGCCAGCATAGACGACCTCAAATGTGTATGCTGAAGATTGTATCCATCTGTGTAAGTAACAAATGTACCTAATTTGGTTCCATCGGACAAGAAAGCATCTTCACAATCGACGTATATACCCCTAGATGTTACATCTGCGATTATAAAGTCGTATTCAGCATCATCTATAATCAACCGTGAAGAATATCGGTTATTGTATTTTTTTCCACCCTGAGTGTATTTATCAATTATTCTTCTACCAAGATCTTTTGCTTGTTTATTTCTAACTTCA
This sequence comes from Unio delphinus, assembly GCA_029339505.1. Classification (NCBI taxonomy): domain Eukaryota; kingdom Metazoa; phylum Mollusca; class Bivalvia; order Unionida; family Unionidae; genus Unio; species Unio delphinus. The sequence goes on along the minus strand of JAQISU010000090.1, from coordinate 12,559,477 downwards.
AATATCTGTTTGGACCATTTCAAGATATCTTCTTCGTCGAGATTGGGGAATTGTTTTCTATAGTCGCTGATTATACTATCTAGACTATCAGGTTGTGGTAACCAGACCTCAGTCTGCGCTCGATATGATATAATTGCTTCACTGACAATCAGCGATATCAGCATTTTAGAATCAATCATATACCGTAATAGCACTATCGGCATCCAGTGTTTTTCAGATGTACGTCTACCAATCCAAACATAACAGCACGGATGAAGTCCTGTAGCGAATTCAAATGATACCACATGAGCAAATCCAGTTAAATCAATATCAGGCAGTGGTCCATTAATCGCAACACGAGTCATTTCATGCGTGGGATGTCCAAATCGTTTAAAGTACTCAAAACACTCTCCATACTCGAGAAAAATCTCAGGATAACACGCAACCATATCAACTGAAATAATAGTTTCGGGGTCATATTTTGTATTCCATAATTCTCCATGGTTATATTCGATACAGCTTGATTTGATATCTGATAGAAATTCAGCTCTTGTTGGTTTCCACGTGTTTTTCTTTCTCGCAAAATGAGCTGCAACCGACGGAATTGTAAAACAGTTTGTTAATAATTGTTCGTTGTCTTCTGTTGAAATACCACTAGCTAGTTTTTTCATCTCGTTATGGAGGGCTTCAGTACGGTATAATTCTCCGTTTGGTCTTTCAAATTGATCGAATTTACCCTCTTCGTCTTCAAAACTGTGAAGTAACCACACTGACACAGGATCGTTTTTACTTGACTGAGAAATAAAATCAAATAAACTTCCCGTGTAATATTTTACGGTTCTGTCCCGCGGAAATATTGTTACTGCAGGTGTCCACGCGTGTTCATTATGGTCAATAATTTTAATTGGAGCTCCTCTCAACTTATATTTCGGTTCATATAATACTTCACCTGTTATCGGGAATCTTAATGATGTTTCTAATTTGGTTATATCTTTAATCGTTGCTCCGTTCTTCCTAACTGTTATTTCCCATTCGTTTATTTTTTTACGTCTTAGATCAGTCAATTTGTTTCCACGCAACGCATTTGTGAAGTGTTCTATTATTCGTTCTGCTACACAATTTAGCAACGATAGTTTCATTGGTTTTAATTTTTCAATACTCGGTTTATCATTTAACGAATATATCCCATTAACAACCGCTGTTACAGGATAGGATCTTTCATAGTATGGTTTGTCAATCTCAGTCAGAATTCCTGGTTTGGAATCATGACTCAAAGTGATAGTTCTTTTATCTTTCAAGATTGGTTCAAATTTGTCTCGAATAATCCAATTTCCCATTTCTGAGCGGATAAAGAATTTCACTCTGAAAATATACTTTTTCTGGTCAAGATGTGAGATTATCGCGGCTGCTCTTTCGTCGTTCATGGTAGCATCAACGCTACCATCAATTCGAAATGTTGACCAACAGTGAGATGCTCCATCACGCTTGAATTCATTAAAACAATCATGGATTCTACCTATCATGCTTCTATCACTTATTAGACTCTTTGGTACATCAGTGGAGACTATCGAGATTCAATTTAGCATTTTTCCATGGCGTAATTTTCGATAATCTCTCGAACTCCTCCATGTTATAATTAAAACAAGTATTTAAATAAAGAATTTATTATATAATGATATAAGAAAGTGGCTTATGATAGGATCAGTAACCGCATGTAACAAATCATGCAGAAATGAATTCTGCGGATATCGTTTACAAAGCGTTCGTAACGGGAGTTATGGGCCCTTACCTTGCATACAATGTGGGGTAGGTGTGAGAGGAAAATCGCAGTTGTGTCTGAGTTGCGGTGGTAAGCAATACAGAGAGCTCAAGCGTTATTATGATAAACAAATCAAAGACTCCGTCAAAAACTCCATAAATGACCCTGACTTTGTCAAGGACAGAGTCAGCAACAAAATCATAAGAACACCTCAAGACTATATTGAAAGATTTCCAAAAAATGTAATAATTAAACCAAACAATGAATTAGACAAATAGTATTATATATAAATGGACGAAGAATCAGCCACATCCCGTGATTACCAATTATGAAGCGTCTCGTGACGGTATTGCCAGAAACCGTAGACTGAAGAATCCAGCTGAGATTGTAATCAGTTGTATTTGAGGTTTGATGTTGGGAAGAAGAAATATCATAATCATCGTTTCGTGTATGAGTGTTTTCATGGATTGATCAAGGATGGTCTTGTTATTGATCACATAAATAAGATTAAAACCGATAATTCTTTAGATGATCTACAAGCTATTTCTCAGAGTGAGAATACTAAACGAGGTGAGACTGGAAAAAACTCGAAAAATGCCAGGCCTATAAAATCATTTAATATAAAAAGTAACGAAGAAAAAACATTTAAATCAATGGCCGAAGCTGGTAGATATTTTGATATTTGTTCACCTTCTATTCAATGCGTTGCAGAGAATATAACTCGATCGGCTTTTTCGAAGCGTTTCAAAAACAGAATTCAATTCGCATATATTTGAGAACACCAAAGGGAGATAACTCGTGCAGGTATGTGTACGGCTTATGAAAGAGTTACCCTCAATGGGTTTTTCCAATTAAATTCCATTGGTTGGTTTTGTCAGGCAGACTTTTTCTCAATTCTTACACAGATTAAAAGTTATGCAATGCATGTCCACAGTTTCTAGTGTTATAGTACTTTGAACCTGTCGTTGTTGAATCAAACAATAGCAAGTGTTTTTAACAATTTCCGTGTTCTTTAAATAACCCTGTCCACTGTCCCTGTTCTCCGATAAAGAGGATTTTCTGCGTCTAAGACAAATCAATAAGGCTTTTGATGTCCCAGTAAAACGTTAGCTATGGCATGCCTTTTATCCATTTGAATCAACACTCCCACAGCTGTTAATATTATGTCTGTCAGTCAGCTGGAGGATCATATAAATGCAATCTTACTGCAAACAAATTTGGATATATCCTAGTTATTTTATAGCTTCAGATCTCGTCTACATTATTTAATTATTGCTTGTAACCAACTAATGTTGACCCGTGATATAAACGTTCCATCAAGCTTTCGCTTGATTTCCGACCAGTTAATGGATTTCACTATAATAAGACTCGTTGTTTAATTGTCCATTTAGAACAAATAGAGCTTAAGAAAGGAAGACAGTTTAACCATATTTTACTGTTTAAACTGTCATGATTCTCAATGGAGATATAATCAATTGGGAAAATTGTTTTGTAAGAAAACGAATCAAATATGTAGTATTACAAACAGTTGTATTCTTTTTTTTTTATGTTTTTTTTTTATCGGTTTACTTTACAGAATAACTATGATTGATACACATATATCGTAGTCAAAAGCATATACTGGTAGATATCGAATTTAGCGTATTCGTCCCTAAGCCCATGGTTCGATTCTCGTAACAGACATATTGTCGACGGTACCGATTTAGAGGTTTTTTCTATATGATTGGGGGCGCCAGCCCAAAGGTACTTCATGTACACCTCCAGTCACGTCAAATACATGACGATGCGATTTTATACACCCCTGGAAATTAATTCTTGGGGGGAGGTGTACAAAATAAATAGACAGTCTTCTGAATATTCTAACATTTCGTTTCGCTTAGAAAATTCACTGGAGTATTTCACTGGAAAATTCACTGGTGTATGGGCGCCCCCAAAATAAATAATACCATGGATGCAAAAGCTCTACGTCACACACTAGGGTAACCCCACAGGATAGTTCAGAATGAATTATCGGCTAAAAGAAACGGTCATAGGGTCAAAGAGAGAAAGAAGAGAGAAAATATCAAGAAAAAAACCCTATGAAAGACACAAAGGCCAAATAAGGGACCCAGTGTGGATGATAATCGCTCATCATCGCTATTATTTATTTTTGAAAAATATATCAGTATCTATATCACATATTAGAAATATATTTTATTATATATAAATGAATTCTGAAAATATCAATGAGATCATAACTGAGATTTCAAATCTGAAAAATCAAGGAATTCAATTATCAGATAAATTAAATTGTGATCAGATTCTTCCTGATTTTTAAGATATTGAATACAGCATTATGAATAATAAATATGTGTTATTATCTGAATTATCGTATTAGATGAATTAATTATTAACACTCCAAACATGGAATTTCAACATCATAGTAGGTAATTATTGAAATTTTATTGCCATGAAAAATATGGGGAAACTTCCATAATTATTATTTATTAAGGAAATCGGAAGTTTCTCAATCATTGATAGATTTGTTTGTAGATTTTTTTATTTTTGGTCATTTTTGTTGCATTTTTGATTGATTTTTTGTCATTTTCACTACATTTAGATCGTATATTTAGAAACGCTATCGTTTTCTATATAATGGTAAAGAAGCACTAACGACTAGATTAGTACGCGAACAATTAGCCTCAATTAAGAAATTCATCCCAATCCGCGATTCTGTCAGAAATAAACTACAAGCTAGACAGAGTCTTCAGACCGCTTTTTGGGCAGGAACTGAAGAATTGTTTAAACCAGTAACCACGGCAACGAAGGGGGTAATATCAGCCACTGAGCGAGCTATATGGAGGGATGTCCCCGAGGAGGGGAAACCACCAAGAAAAGAGACACCTCTGATTAATGTACTTGAAAAAATAGCAGCTGAAACTGAAAAAAACATCAGCGTTGTCAACAAAACCCCGAACTGGCCCGAAAAAAATGATTGCTCATTTAGCGGATATATTTACCGAGGAGGCTAAAATACTAATAAAACAAGAAGAATATCATAATTTAAGCGATTTTGCTATTGACAGCTATAATTCAAGGGGGAAGTTTTTAGTGGGCGAGTATAAAGACAATCCAATATCACCCGATAGCTGGGCTGATGAGTTGTATAAAATAAATACGGTGTTTTTAGGTAAGAGGAGGAAGGAGTATAAAACCTTCAAAAGAGATTTTGATTATTATAAAAGTCAAGAACGACAACAAGAAAGAAAGCGCCAAACACCAACACGAAGACAAAAAAAAAGAAGACCCTCAATGGGATGATGAACCCTTTGGGCGTTTACAAGATGATGCACAGGACGCAACTGGTATAACTGAAAAATTCGCTAGTGGATTTTCTGGGAGTGGGGTATCAGGTAGTGGTTTTGTTAGTTGTCCTGGTAATATCCTTAGCGATATAACACGATTAGAAGTACTCATCGGAGGGAAACGAGCTGGAAATAACTCACCGGAAATAATTAATGAAGCAGCTGCTATCTGCATGCGGTTATTTCAAGGCGGCATCATGAATATCAAAAGATATCGAGATTTCATTGATGAGTTAGTCGAAAATCAAAGGGATTTTTAACGGTTATCACAGTGATTAAATCACCGAAATGGAAATTCTTTGAATTTCACTACCAATGAAAATCTGCAGGATTTTTACGATTAGATAAATATCATTTAAATAAGAATGATCATACACTACAACCATGATCAACCAACCAGTGTCTATGTAGTAATTTCACGATTGCCTGTTTATAGAGCGTACTATGGTGATGGTCTCGGCAATACCATTACAGGGTTATTTGCAAGAATGGCTCCAAAAGTGGCACTGCTAGCAAAACAATTATCAATGAAAGCTATTGGTGTTATTCGTGATATAGGGTATTAGTGCTGTTGGAAATATTGCATTTTCCGCTGCAAAGGATAAACTAATGTCGTTAGTTCGACGAAAAAAGAAACCATCACTGGCGCTGCCATCTACTGAAGTGATGCCTGCAAGTGTTAGTAAAATAATAAATAATGCAGTAGATCAGAAATTAGCATCGTTGATGACCAGCAACCAAGATAATATTACCGCAAATATGATAGTGGGAAGTGGCTTAAAACCACAACGAAAACCATGATTTAGATCAAGGAATATATTATAAAATGTTCAAACAGAACACCAGCACGCCAGATTGCATCATTATCATTACCCTTTTTCACGAGTGCTATTGTATGTTTCGCTCCATTGATAACTTTACGGCCATTTCTACAGAATCCAAATATATGATGCAGTGGAATTGCGCTTGAAAATTGTCAACCTCACGCTCAATGGATTCAATTTCTCTTCCATCAATCATATATCTAGCACTTTCAAATAATGCCATAATACCATTATTAACAAAACCAACTCGTACATTTTGGTCATATGCGTATGCTGTTCCTGAGGGTAAAGTAAATATAACAAAACTATCACGGTGGATGCCAGTAATGACTCCATCAATCACATCAGAAGAGCGATTACTATCATTTATGGATCATGGAGTAAAATCATTGTTAAGTTGGTTATCAGTGACAACAGATGCCATGGATTCTAATATGAATGGTACATTTACATGACACTTAGCATCAAAACAAGGTGTTTCAGCTCCACATCATATATTTGTTGCGCTACCGAATAGAGAGCAATTTAACGCTCAAGAATGCAGTCATATGATATTTGATAAGATAGGTGTTAATGAAGTCTCGCTGAGAATAAATGAACAGGAACCATCCGAGGACATACTACTTGATTACAATACCAACCAAATAGCACGTGTATATCATCGTCTGTTATCATATATGGGACGCGATCAAAATGTAGATACTGGTCTGCAAATATCACAGTTGGATTTTAAAAGTTTATCTCCGATTTATTACTTTTCACTGGAACATCTTGATTTAACAAGACAATCTGTCGTTGATATACACTTTAGAGCTTGTGTAACCAATCCTCCAGCTGGTGGTTATAGAGCGGTTGCTGTCATTCCCAGTGACAAATCAATGCTACTTGAAGGTGTTGGTGGACGATTGAGAGTAATCGATGCGCCAGTGGAAAATATGTAATGTAACAATTAGATCAATCTGTTATTGTATAATGTCATATAGTCATATTAGTGTTACGTTAACTCCTGGTCAAATTAAAAACTTGCAATCGGAATCAGCTAAAAAATGTGGAACCACGATAACGCTGAAACACAATCAGATGTCTGGTGGTCAGAATAAATTGTCACTGACAACTTGTCAGATAAAACACTTCAATGATGCTTTCAAAGATAAAAAAGGTGTTCAGATCACTCTCTCTGCAGCTGCGATCAAAAACATCATAAAATTTGGTGGTATATTTCCATTGTTAGCTGCGTTACCAGCATTAATTGCGGCAGCAGCTCCAGCGGTGGCTAAGGCGGCAGGAGTCGTTGGTACCGCGGCAGGAATGGCACTAAAGAAAGCTACCTGGAAAGGATACGAAAAAAGGGGAAAGGGTCTAAAACTACCAGGAACCCCGTATTCATGGTGCAAAGGAAGTGGCCTGAGAATACCAGGAACAGTTTACTAGTTCCGATGTCTTCGATATTGCCGATGTCAAATTTTGATTTACTCGATGCTGCTAAAAAACTAGCGATTAAAAACTTTAGAGGTGTCTTTATGAAAGATCAGTTGCCGGCACAACCCAACAGCGTTGAAACCAGTATCATTAATCTTGATAACAGCACAGGACCTGGAATCCACTGGGTTGCATACGTGATTGATCCGCGTTTAATCATTTATTTCGATTCATATGGGTTAGCGCCTCCTAAAGAATTCATGCGTTATATAAACCGCTTAAAAACTGTTCATAAAATGAAGACTTGGTATTCTACGCTACCAACACAAAAAATGAATGACACACCAATATGCAGCATAGAAGTATTGAATGTCCTTGACGCTATTTCATCATCGAGAAAACCACCTCATCGGGTCGTAAATGAATATACTAGTAGTTGCTTTTTAGAGAGAGAAAGTAACATAAAATAACAATGGTCGATATTTGGGGACAATCTTTATCAGCGCTGAAAAAACCCACCATGGAAATATCTGCAACCGGTGATATAAAAAAAATATTCGAAGATGAAATAGCTGAGATGTTGAACTTAGCAAGTGTTGATCCCAATGATATAGTTGTATTTCAAGATCATCTGGGTAAATTGAAAACGAGTGATGTTTCTCTTGATGATATTTTAGTTAAACAACGTAATGCAGTAGAAGATGCTATAGCGTTGTTTTCCAATCAGGGCAAACTCAAACCAGGTGCACTTGTTTCAACAATCACAGATAAAATATTAACACTCGATAACAATTATACATCCTCAGCGAATTCATTGAAATCACTCAATGATAAGTATGACGATCATATAAATACATTTAATAAATTTACTGATTTACAAAAATCCATCATGGACAATACTGATAAACCCGTGTTAAAATTTTTTGGTAAACCTCCAGTGACCACACCGAAGCTCACAGAGATAAAAACTTCTATGTTAGAGTTTGCAACACTTCAAGTTGAATACGCAGATCACGTTGAAAAGTTTACATCATTTCGTAAAAATATCATTGATAATTTTTTTGCAACCACACTGGATAAAATTGACATAAAACTCAGTGATATTAAAAAATCCATCAAAGATATGAAAACTTCATCGAGGCAATCAAAAATGATGCAACGAGGATGATAGCAATCATTAAAAAAACAAAAATTCCTCATGAGAAAACCAACAATGTAGTATACACGATTCAATACGGATCATTTGCGTGGACTCCTGCAAACAGTATATTAAGTATCACTGCAACCATTAAGGGTATTTATCGATTAACACTAGTGACACCGACTCAATTTAATATTTCATCAACAAGTTCATCTGGGGTCAACAATATAATATCAACAATCATCGATAAGGATACTACTGAACGATTTACAATAACAACCACGGATAATAATTTGGCTAGGGTTTCAGTAACATGGTATGTGGAATTCATAGCGGATTTAAGTAAACAACTAAATTGAATTCTGTTGTAATAAATAAGATGTCATCACAGCAATATCGTTATGATCAGGTCAGAGAATTTCAAACTAAACTCAAAACACTCAGTGAGGGGTTTCAAGTACATTAAAAAAATACAGATGAAGAATCATTGCAGTTGATGTTACCGTGTACTCGGTGAGTGGTGTAATAACCAGAGCTGGTCTGTGACAATGATTGCTCCGATAGCTGTTCCAATTTGTATATCAGCGGTGACAACAATCGTGGTAATTATTTCAATAATAAAAAAAATATATCATCATGCAGCCAACGTAAACTGCAGGATTACGTGGTTAAATTTCATGTTGTGTCAACAGCGTACTCGCAATTATCCTCGATGATATCATCGTCACTCGATGACACATTAATATTGGATAGTGAGTTTTACGCGATGTTGCGTGTTTATGATTCCGCTATGTCAAAATTAGAAAAAGATAATAATAATAACAATGGCGACATCGCAAGAACTACTTCAACGAATAGCGGAAAATACCACACCGGTAAAAACCAGCATGAACTCATTAACCTCAACGAATCCTGAATTCAGTGTGAATTTCCCTACTCCGATTCCCGTGAAGGAGATAGTGTTAGCAAAATTACGAGCGTATCACAGTTGGCCTAATATTAGGTCGGTAGCATTTTGCGATCAATAACCAAATAATTCCTTGGTGTTTGCGAATAAGAATAAACCCGATGGTACTCCAGACTGGAACGATATTTCAATACCATCTGGGTCATACCAAATTGAACAAATTAATAATGAATTACAGTGCAGAATAAAATCCATTACTGGAAAAGAAGAATCGAAAATCGCTATAACGGTTCATGAGCCGACACTATCGTCTGCCATTGAGATAAACTCATCAGGGTATGTCGAAGATATCTATGAGTTCATTCAGAACAATACTAGGATGGCCTGAAATACCACCTGAGGCATCTTATCAAATACCCGAACTCAAAAAAATCTTATTATATCACGGATATACAATCATATCATGAAATCAACCCATCATATCGAGATTATTTACCTTATATAAAAAATACAAAATTAACCCATTTAAATTTATCAATGACAATAACATGCAATGGTATTTTGTTTTTGAGAAAACTACTGATTCATCCATTACAATTACATTTACGTTAACTAACATCATTGATTATTTGAAAGAGATTAATCAATTACATAAAACACAACTAGAACAACTATGACGGAGCTTCCAAGAGCATCTCTCTTATATAACAAGGCCACGTGATGAGATCATAAAACACATTAGGATATTAAATCAGCTTGTATCCGATATGGAATATATCAACAAACGAATAATTCAAGTAATAATTAATTATAAGAATGGAGATAAACAAAAATTTCTAACCAGCTACATTATAACAGAAGCTAATTTACCCGATTTCAAGTTTCCTGGGTATAACGCAAATGAACTAAAAAAATCTGTTAATGCTCTTATTCAAGAAAACTTTTCCATGATACTCGCCAAATGGAAACAGCAAACAACAATCCTCAAACATAATAATGACCCAGACGGTGGTGGAAGACATATCGCCCCTCAAAATGTGAATATATCCTCGGTGATAGCATTGAATTTAGTATGTGATGTTATCAAAGGCAGCTATCAAATAAATCTCGAGTGATCAAATCAAGCTCAACAAGGATATATTTTATATTCATTTGCACCAACAGCTCCTCCAGGGTTTCTAATCATTGAGGATCCAACTAATCCAGTCTATATGTGATGTCATAATAATTCGTTAACGAGAATTAATTTCAGACTCACTGACCAGTCCAATAATCTAATTGATTTACGAGGTGAGGTTTTACAAATTAGTCTGTTTGTGAAATCGTAGTAACTTTTATCGTAAAAAAGATTGTTAACCCATAGCAGCAGCGGGGTGGGGTGGGGGGACAACAATTGTAGCGTCTTTTTTTAAAAATTCTGTTTTACCAAATAGATGCTTTTTTACGATTTCGAGGAAGCCTTGGTTTGCCAAATTGACGCCTCTAATAAGTTCGCCCCTGCTGCTGCCTGAAATCTCAGTTACACATTGTAGGTATCAATTCCAGTAAACTACATAGATTGAGCAAATCTGATGAACTTCACTGCAAGGCATTGATTTCCTCTTAGAGTCTAAATGATCTTGCCAAGATATAGAGTAATGTAATGACATGGTATTTTATTTGACTTGGAACATGTGATTTAGGAAAAAAACCAGATGGCAATTCATTTTCTTTTGCACATAACCATTTAAGATTTATTTTATAATCAAAGTGCAATAAAAATATTTGCTATTAATGCTTTTGAAAAGTATCCCAAAATTAAAATTGGACTCCTTGAAACTCCTCCTGTATTTATTTAACATATTTATTAATTGGACTTAATGAGAATCTGGAAAAGGAAATCTTAGATAAAACTGTATTGTATCTGTATTCATTTAGTTTTTATCTACTATTGTATGACATACATCCAAATCCAGGATAGGTTCAATATTGGTTATGTATTATTTTGGAATGCCATTGCAATGATTGATTGTACAAAGATTTTGCCATTAATATGTCCACGTTTTCTTTTCTGTTGTCACATTATTCCTTATATGTCATACTTTCTTGATTCAGACCTCTTTCCAGTTAGACAAAATGTTGTATGCCTTAAATATTGTTTTGCACTTAAGTTTCTTATATTATGTATCCAGTGTAGTGAACATTAAGTTTAAGATAACAATCGACCTGTATTCATTAAGACAGTAATTTGATTTTAAACTGCGCACCAGCACACTTAGGCTATTTAGCGCCATACAATAGGTTCTACTTATACATGTTTAAAATATTAAAAGGTTTTATATCGACCAGCGACATATAAAACCAAATAGTTCAAAGTAAAATAGTAAGATGTTGGTAACAGTAAAATATGAAGCTTGTATTTTGAAGAATATTGCACAGTGTCTTAGTTTTTGTATTCTTTGTAAATAATTGAAGAGATGGCGTCAGAAAAATATAGCCTCTTGTCATCAATTTCTATCTGGAATAAATGTATATTGTTAGACCAAGACATTTCCTTCTGGTATCCTTACCACCATCAGAAGATCACTCCTGTATTCATTATTAAATAGAGCAAGGGTTGAATACAACATTTACTTTTTAATTTTACAATATATATATACATATATATATATATATATATATATATATATATATATATATATATATATATATATATATATATATATATATATATATATATATATTCAATAGTGTTTGGGTAATACAAATACTCTAATGATGTTTTACACAATATTAACTAATTAACTATTCTTCTTGAAAATTGTTAAGACATCATTTATACTTAATCATGATATACCGGTAATGATTCAATTGTTTTATGTAAAGACATTATTTTTGTAATTACTGCCTGTGTTGGCTATGAATGTTGATGAGTATTATCAACGGTACATACTTGAATAGGTGATCAAAGCAATTACCTTTAGAATGTAACAATCCAGAATTCTATGGTATTTGTGACCATGTTGTAATGAGATTGAGATGGAAAACAGGGTGTAGCCATTGGAACAGAAGCAAATTGACAAATATCTCCACTTAGTGGAGCAGGTTGTAAGGGTGACACCAACTATCTCCGTCACAAGTCATAAATGCTCCCACTCACTGCATTCATTTAACAAGGAAATAAAAACAACATATATTCTTTCCATTATTACGTGACTAGGTGAAGGTAGACTCTTCCTCTGACCTTCTATCAATTTCTAGAAAAGCGCGTGATTACTTGTTTACTTCAGAAAAACAATATATATAGCTGTGTTTTAGAAGCTAACTTTAGTAGATCTTTGGCTTATTGTAATATTAAGTTGTGTATTATCTGTTTGAGTTTAATTATTTTGGACTTTGTGTCAATTCGTCGGAAAAGAAGAATTATCTGGAAAAAGGACATATGTTTATGATATTCATTTGGATGATTAAAAACAAGAACTGTACCACGTGACATTGTCAGCCATTTTGGATTACATCGTCAAGATTCGAACCTGGAACTATTAGAACATTTATTTATCAGGACTTGCAATTCCATTAGTGGATTAATTTGTGAATTTTATATTTGTTGGATTTGATTCTCTAAAACCGTAAGTTTATTTATTTTATGAAAATAATTGTACTTAATAAATTCATTGTTAAAGTTTTACAAGCTTGTTAGTTTTCACTTTTTCTGTGTTGCTGCTTATTCGAGCCTAAGCACGTAACATAGAATTTGTGGCTATCATCTCGGGATTGAGATTGAGATTTGAGATAAATTTGAATTTAAATTTGAATTTCCCCTAGTTTTTGAAAATTTTAAATCTTTAGTGAGACTGACACGCTTGTATCAAAATGACATCTAAGGTAGAATTATTTCTTTCTAATCCTACCCAGGAGCAATTAGATCTTTTCAAAAAAGACGAGTTGGTTCAACTTGCCAGAAAATACGATCTTTCTGAAGTCAAGGCTTCTTTAACGAAACAAGATATCAAAAAGATTTTGGTCCAGTATTTGGTAGAACAGGATATTTTGGAACAAAGTGCTTTGATTCCAATCAGTAAGTCTACACCAGACTCTGACATTAAACTGAAGGAATTAGAATTAAAATTCAAGATGGAATTAGAGTTAAAGAAGCTGGAATTTCAGAGGGAGAGTGAATTAGAGTTAAAAAAAACTGGAATTTCAGGAAAAGGAGAAAGAGAGACAGGAAAGGGAGAAAGAAAAGCAAATTGAATTACAAAAAGAGCAGATGCGGATTGATAGAGAGAGAGAGGAGAAAGAGAAACAATTACAATCTGAAAAAGGAGAGAGAGAGACAATTTGAATTACAAAAAGAGCAGATGCAGATTGAGAGAGAGGAGAAAGAAAAACAAATTGAATTACAAAAAGAGCAGATGCTAATTGATAGAGAGAAAGAGGAGAGAGAGAGACAGGAAAGGGAGAAAGAAAGACAATTTGAATTACAAAAAGAGCAAATGCAAATTGAGAAAGAAATTAAAATGAAAGAAATAGAGCTGGCAAGTGAGAATCACTATCATACTTCAAATCAAAATTTTGATTTAGCAAGGAATATTAGATTAGTGCCCCATTTCAAAGAAAAAGAAGTAGACAAATATTTTATTCTTTTTGAAAAAGTTGCAGAAAATTTAAAGTGGCCAAGAGAGAATTGGACTCAGTTACTACAATGTGTAATTACTGGTAAGGCTAGTGAGATTTACACTTCACTGTCTGTTCAGCAAAGTGGTGATTATGACGTAGTTAAAGAATGCATTTTAAGAGGTTACGAGTTAGTTCCTGAAGCTTATAGGCAAAAATTTAGAAATTACAGAAAAGAAGCTGGACAAACTCATGTCGAATTTGCTAGACAAAAAGAGCAGTTGTTTGATAGATGGTGTTTAGCCAAGAAAGTTGAGCAAGATTATCAAAATCTCCAGCAAATTATATTAATTGAAGAGTTCAAAAACTGTGTTCATAGTGATGTTAAAACTTATCTTGAGGAGCATCAGATTGAAACCTTGGAAAATGCTGCTCGAGCTGCTGACGAATATTCTTTGACACATAAAGTTCCTTTTGTTAACAAGACTTCTACTCAACAATTTAATGGCAGAAAAGAATTTCCGCCTAATTCAAGCCCTTCTAAAACTCAAACTAACACAACTTTCAAAAATCACACTTCAGAGAAGTTTGATTCTAGATCCTTGTCTCTTCCGACGTGTAACTTTCGCAAGAAAAAAGGACACGTTATTTCTGATTGCTACAAATTGAAAAATAGGCAACAGAATCAAGATAGACCAGTTCCAAATGCTCTTATTTACAAGAGGTCAAGGTCACAGTCATGTATTGAAAGCAATACATTTGTTGGGTCTAATAAATCCCAGTCTGATTTTGATATGGAGAATTATGAACCATTCATATCGAAGGGTTCTGTATCACTTTTGGGTGATTCAGCCAATCCCACCCCTATTAAAATTTTAAGGGACACAGGAGCCTCTCAGAGTCTTTTATTATCAGGTACTTTGCCTTTATCTGAGAAGTCTTCTTCTAATGAAAGTGTTCTTATTCAGGGGTTAGAGTGCTGCTTTGTTAATGTTCCTCTCCATTGTGTAAATTTGTCATCAGACTAATCTGAACAGTCTCGGTTTTACCTGTTGAGGGAATAGATTTATTGCTAGGCAACGACTTAGCTGGAGACAAGGTTGTGGTTAATCCACTTGTGACTGACAAGCCTAATTTGGATCAGAAAGTTGATCCAATTAAAAAAGAAATCCCTGATATATTTCAAGCTTGTACAGTTACTAGAGCTATGGTAAAGAAAGCTCTTGAGAATGAAGTTGAAAAGGGCAGTATTCCCTTCGTAAGACACATGCATGGGTCAGGCTTATGTTGTTGAGGGCAGTAATCCCTTATCTGATACGTGCGTGGGTCAGGCTTATGTTGAAAAAGCCAGTATTCCTTCAACTGACGCTTGTAAAGGTCAGGTGTTTGATGAGGTCACTTTTACTCTTGGTTTAGATCAATCAGAAAGTATTGATCATAGTGATCCTCTTTTGACAACTCATTCTCTTTATTTTAATCAGGGTGATGATTTTGAGAGTGATGTTACAGAAGGCAGCATTCCTTCAACTGGCACTTGTATAGGTCAGGTTTTTGATGAGATCACGTTTACTCTTGGTTTAGAAGGTATTGATCATAGTGATCATCTTTTAATAACTCATTCTCTTAATCAGGGTGATAAACGACAGTCACTTGTCATTGAACAGGAAAAAGATCCTGAGATCTCCTGTTTGTTTCAAAGGGTCATAAATGAGACTGAAGTTCCTGTCTGTTATTTCATTAAAAATGGAATTCTTATGAGAAAATGGAGACCTCCCGAGGTACCTGTTGGTGATGAGTGGTCAGTGAACTATCAAATAGTAGTTCCAAAACCTTACAGACAGGAAATACTTAATCTGGCCCATGAAACTCCTTTGGCTGGTCATTTAGGGATTAATAAAATGTATCACAAGATCTTGACTCACTTCTATTGGCCAAAAATCAAAAGTGATGTTGCCAAATACTGTAGGTCTTGTCATACTTGTCAAATGGTAGGAAAAACCAATCAGAAGATACCTAAGACTCATCTGCAACCTATTCCTACGTTTGATGAAACATTCAGTGGAATTATGGTAGATTGTGTAGATCCCTTACCTAAGACCAAGTCAAGTAAACAATTAAAGTTAAAAATGAAACTAAGGTTCGATAGAACTGAAAGGGAGAGAACTTTTGAGTATGATAATGGAGTTGTGTTACTCTTGTTCATTCTTCTTACTTTTCTTCAGATTAGATATTATGGCCCATATAAAGTTAAGAAGAAAATGAATTAGTTAAATTATAGTATTAGTGCTCCTGGGATCTAAATAAATTATAGGAGTACCAGTATATTGAAAGAGATAGCCATGTTAAATATGTAATTAATTTAGTTGTACTTGTCCCACTCGGTGAAGAAATATCGTCGGATTCTACTGACATTGGAGCGACGAATTGTTGGAATTCAGAAATTATAAACAAATCTAGACCAGAAACTTTCACAGTTGCAAGTGCAAGAAAGAAATGAACTGAAAGTTATTATTATATGAGCACTTATGTCCAGATATTCTTACAAGGACAAACAAAATTTTCATGACGTTGACGTTGAGAATTCCATGCAGGACGAGTCCACTCAAACAGGAATATTTGAAAAAGGAAATTCAATATTTGCTGGAGAATGATTTTATCAAGCCCAGTAAAAGTGATTGGAGTTCACTATGCATATTTGTTCCTAAACCAGATAAAACTCTCCGTATGTGTACTGATTATAGGAAGGTGAACAGAGTGACAAAAACAGATTCATTCCCATTAACAAGAAGTGACTATTCTATTGATAAAATTGGGAATGCCAAGTACGTCACCAAGTTCTGACCTTCTGAAAGGATTTTGGCAGATTTCACTACGGAAAGAGCAAAGGAAAACTCAACATTGCGACTCCAAAAGGACTCTACCAATATAAAGAAAGTCCATTTCAACGTCTCATAAAAATGTTCATCTCTGGTCTATAGATTTGTGACATCATCATCTACAACGACACCTGGAGAGAACATCTAGCAACAATTAGATAATTCTTTAACAGACTCACTAATGTATGTTTGACAATTAATTTGTCTAAAAGTGAGTTCTGCTGTGCTTGTGTGTTTTCCTAGGACATTTTGTGGGACATGGACAAGTTAAAAATTTGAGGCTATTTCTTGATAATATAATTGTAGACACTCTTTCCATTGTATAATTTATTATATTGTGTAACGTTTAATTTCAGATGTAAATTGGTTTGTGATAAAAAGAAAGTTTTATCATATAAACCTTTCTTTTTATTTTATGGGGGAAGGTGTTATGGCTATTGGATTTAATTTTATTTATTTTTAATTATTAAATCCAAAATTGTCATTTAGGATTTATTATTCATTAAATGGGAAATTTTTCTAGAAAATTTATTTGACCTGGACTTTACTGTAAACAAGTTATGACCTTGGTTTACAGTGGTCTAGTTCCTGACCTTGCTTTGGACATTGTCAACAGGTCTTCAATTTCATTGGTTAATTTCGGGGACAACATTTTATAAGTTAATGATTTCCTTCTAGAACATTCCATTATTACGTGACTAGGTGAAGGTAGACTCTTCCTCTGACCTTCTATCAATTTCTAGAAAAGCGCGTGATTACTTGTTTACTTCAGAAAAACAATATATATAGCTGTGTTTTAGAAGCTAACTTTAGTAGATCTTTGGCTTATTGTAATATTAAGTTGTGTATTATCTGTTTGAGTTTAATTATTTTGGACTTTGTGTCAATTCGTCGGAAAAGAAGAATTATCTGGAAAAAGGACATATGTTTATGATATTCATTTGGATGATTAAAAACAAGAACTGTACCAAGTGACATTGTCAGCCATTTTGGATTACATCGTCAAGATTCGAACCTGGAACTATTAGAACATTTATTTATCAGGACTTGAAATTCCATTAGTGGATTTATTTGTGAATTTTATATTTGTTGGATTTGATTCTCTAAAACCGTAAGTTTATTTATTTTATGAAAATAATTGTACTTAATAAATTCATTGTTAAAGTTTTACAAGCTTGTTAGTTTTCACTTTTTCTGTGTTGCTGCTTATTCGAGCCTAAGCACGTAACACTACATATTGTGAACATAGCATTTAATATGAGAATCTACTGGTATTCATCAAACCATTAGTATGATGTAAAACATATTGTGAACATGAGGTTTAAAATGACAATCTACATGTATTTCGTTTGTCAGTATTATGATGAAAAAATACATATTGTGAACATCAAAGTTTATGATGACAATGAATACAATACTCATGAAAGCAATGGTATCATAAATGTCAATTTATTGAGAACATGAAGTACATGAAGTTTGCAATGACAATCTACATCTATTGAATAATCCAAAATTATGATGAATGACTACAAATTGTGAATATGGAGTTCAATTGAGTTATATTGAGTTAGCCAGAATTATGATGAAAGACTACAAATTGTGAATATGGAAATCCTTATTTTCAATAGTGACTTCTCGAGATTACAATGTTTCTGTGATAACTTTTCCTATGCTAACTAATAACGAATGTAACATAGCTCTCCTTTATCATGCTTGCATTAACAATATTATAATAAAAAATGAAAGTATTCTGTCTTATAGATAGTTGTTGTCTCATTTAGCAGAAAAAATATTTTTCCATGTTTCCCAGGTATCACATTCATGATTGGCTTTTTAAACTTAAAAGTAGCTTAAAAATGTGTTTCCCTTTACCAAATTAGATTAATATTCTCTTTTCAAGTAACATGCCAATTTCTAATTATTTGCATTATGAGTGAAGCCCTGGAAAACCACTGTGGGACAGCCAGCATTGGTGGACGTAACATCACCAACCTACGCTTTGCAGACAACATTGATGGGCAGGCTGGCAGTGAAGATGAGCTTGCCACCTTAGTGAAGAACTTGGATGAAACATCTTCCAGATTTGACATGGAGATAAACGCAGAGAAGACAAAACTGATGACAAATAGGGGAAAACAAATCTTAACCAAGATGAAAGTCAGAGGACAGGAACTGGAAACAGTGGGCCAGTTCAAATATCTTGGCTCCATAATCAACAAAGAGGGATCAAAAGCAGAAATTTTGTCAAGTGCAGCACAAACAATGGCAGCTATGTCAAAGCAAAGACCCATCTGGAGAGACATGAATATCTGTCTGAAAACTAAAATCAGACTATTGAGAACACTAGTCATCTCAATCTTTCTTTATTCATGTGAGGCCTGGACCATGACAGCAGAATTACAACAAAGAATCAGGCACTTGAAATGAGATACTAGAGAACCAACCTTAGCATCTCTTACATGGACCACATCACAAAGAAGTGCGTAACACCATCAGGCACAAAGTAAGCCATTATGAATACTTCCTCACCACTGTGAAAAAGAGAAAGCTAAAATGGTATGGCCATGCCACTAGAGCCAACAGTCTATCCACAACAGTACTGCAGAGCAGTGTCCAAGGTGGCAGAAGGAGAGGTAGACAGAGAAAAAAGTGGACTGACAACATCACAGAATGGACCAGGAGTAGTTTTGCGGAGACACAGGCATTGGCACATGGTCAAGACAAGTAGAGGGAACTGGTCAGATGTTCAGCAGCATAGTGCCTCAATGACCACATTTGGCATCTCTGACTTGACAGTATTTATGCATTGTCTCACTTCAGTCACTCATTATTCAGTGATCCAATTACAGAAATCATTGCAATGAGTCAACATTTTTTGGAAAGTTTAGCTGACCTTGCAGCTGCCTAAGGTTCAGCATGCATTCCACCAGAATTTGATTTCCATGAAATTGTTGCTTGTCCTAGCACTATGGAATTTATTCCTGTACGATAGGAATTGTATGTTGGGTTAGTAGCAGCACCATGATACAAAGACCTCTGTTGGCAGAACACATTTTCAACAATGTCACTGTTAATTCTGGAAGGAACAATGCTTTAACCGATTTTTGAAACACACAACTTTGTTTTAATGACATGAAACCATGATACTTGAAATCAAGATCCTATCTTGTTTCCATTGTCATTAAATTCTTGTGTCTCTTACTGACAATGTCTGACTTTGGCAACTTGTTTTTCCCAGGACTTGAACCAGTCATATGCTGAAGTGAGTCTTCTTAACCTTTCATTCGTTAAATCTTTTACAGGTCTACTGTCATTGAAGAATGAAACTAAAAAACTTGTATGCTGCAGAAGATTAAGTGCTGCTGTTAGTTCCTTCTGTGCTGGCTCAGGCAGACTTTCTTGATACATAGTCATCAAATTCAGCATGACCTGGTTTAGAGCTTCAAAAACCAGTTTCTTTTGAGCATCATTTGGAAAATGTGCTCACCAGAAAGCTTCTGATGAACTGGGAAAGGATTTGTGCTGTGGTCCCACTTACAGGCATCTATCCACATCTTCCAAATTATAAAGAAGCCATCAACAGTGAGAAGTATCTTATAAATACTCAAAACCACTACTTATTATACTGTTCCTAATCTTCTTGAGTAAATGGCATGGGTCCATCATGAAGATAATTTCTCTCATTGGATTTCTGTAGTGTTTGGCAACCATCTGTGTCTCCATGGGATTTTCATGCAAAAAGTGCATTTTTAAAAATGCACAGTTATTGCTTGACCCATCCATGCAGCAGTATATTGCCTTAAAACCATATTCATAAAGGGCATCAACACGTTTCCAGGTTGTAATAAACAGGTCACTTGGTGATACCTGTGTATTTGGATAATTGGCAAATGGCCATCTGAAACCTGTTATACCATGAAAGATGTATTGCAACACGCGATTGGCCATATTACTTTCAAATTTAACCGTGCTGGCTGCATGCATCATCTTTATCTTTGGACCAGAATCAGTTAGACCAACCAATGAGCTACCAGATTTATAATGAACAATTTGTATGTCTTCTTGAATTGACATTTCATCCAAGATTAAACCTCCAAATTAGCCCTCTTGTGTCAAATTTTGTCTTTGTGCCTCATTCAACATCCATTCCCTCATTTGTGGTATTATTCCAGGGCCTTGACATACTGCATTTTTATATAGGGATAGTAGCTGCTCAGATGGGAGATGTAACCAACCATTTTTAGTCACATCTCTGTAAGCTGAGGAATTTCTGTTATATAAAGTTATTGCCATACTGATTACTTCCCTTGGCCATCTCATACCTTTACTATTTTGTAGATTAGAGGCCATGATTTGGGAAGACAAAAGTGTAAGTTGATTTTCAGTCAGATTTGGTGCAATGTTTCTCAAAACCGATATTATATCTTCAAACTGATTGCATCTAGACAAAGGATTTTCATTTTCTTTTTTTTCTAATTGCTTGTTTCATTCTTTGATTACTTGTGCTTTTACACACAATGCACCTCTTACATGTATGAGAAACACTACCTATAGGAACTACTTTATAGCAATTGATATGCCTGATTACAACGTTTGGTTCAGTATCCTTCTGCACTATGCATACCAGTACCTCTTTCATATATTTATCATTGAAAAATGTAAATGGCTGTTCTTTATTCTTGTCATGGTATCTATGACATACAGAAATAATTTTGAGACAATGAAACAAAGAATTTATTGAGTTTGCATTGAATACCAGTTTGAACTGATGTAGAACTGAGAAAGGTCTATCATTTTTCCAGCTACAGACCATTCTACAATACCATCATTACTGATGCTGATTTCTATCATCATTGGGTTACCATTAAAAGTCTCCTTTGACATACAACCAAGCTTGCAAACACTTTCAGATTTATCAAGCAGAAACCATTCTGATGGTTTCATGGTATGCACTGCTTCAAATGGAATAAGCTGACTTTTACCATTTGATGAATCTAAAGTTATACCATGGCATGTATGCTCCTTAACTTTATGCTGTTAACTCTAACAACAGACTTCTTCACATTGGGACATATTTTCATTATTATGTTAGTCAACATTGCTGGATTGCACACATCCTTAGAAGCTGGAATATCCTCTGTCAACCTAGAAATAATTTCATCAAGGCTTGTGTTTCTGTTCCAGTCAATCAGGAGATTTTCTGACAGCCTTAAATATAATGGAGCAATCCTTTAAAAAGTCTGGTCTGTTACTCAGGAAGAAGAGATACTATCATAAAATGTATTTTTGGGAATATACTATGAAGTAATGGAAGGACTGGTTATATAAGTACACGCATATATAAACATACACACACACACACGTTTCTTGCAGTTTTCAGTTTAAAATTTCATATTTTACTCAAAGCTATCAATCTGATTTTCTTTCTGGAAGGCTGTTAATGTAAGGTTCTAATTATTTTACATGATTTCATAAACTCATTCATCCTCTATCCTTATGGTATGAAAATATATCATGTAGGTTGTCGTCTACATAGTGATTTGATGAAGTAATTAATAATGAAAAACATATAAAGGTTATTATGTCCTGAAAATATAACGACACCGTATACCTAGAAATATGCATGCCAATGATAATTTGTCTACTCTTGTATATTTTGCTAAATTAAGGACACTATATATTCATTCAAGAATAATACATTTCCAAACACGTACACTTGTGCAATCTTGAAATTTAACTTGAAAATATATTAGTCATATTCACATGCATAGAAAAAACCAGATTTTATCTTAATCATGATAGTTATACTCTGTAAAAAAAAAAGAATTAAAAAAGGTCGTCCAAAAGTAATGAAATATTTTTAAAATCCATTAGAAAACTCAAAATTTCATTACAAAATGTGAGGATCTTATCCAGAGGCACTTGATTCTGGGTAAAGTAATGTATACACTCGCCATTATGTTATATGGTGAGTGTATACATGAATTTACCCAGAATCAAGTGCCTGTGGCCTGTGGGACGGGGATATAAACTTAAATACAAATGTCTAACCAGAACATACCATGAAGTAATTGTAATTTCTGCCATTTTCGACAATATTACACTGCTTTATTTCTTATACTTTATATTTCGAATTTCCCTCCGGTCGTGATTTATCTCATTTGGAATGTTTCTTTTTTTATGTAAACGTTTAAGGGTCATGACCACTACGATCCGCGTACAATATAGTAAATGAGCATATTAGTTGAGATAACGTACGTAATTTTATTTTCCAATGAGCGTTAAAGAAAATAATAATTAAATTTTAATTTTATAATGGATAGTTCTTACTTTCGGTATTCACTGTTTGCACATGTAGTGGACCGGAAGTTGATCCTATTAATTCGAATAAACTAAGTGGAATACACGAAGCAACGGATAAACTTTTCGCAAAATCGGCCCTTCAGAATCAGTACGATTACACAAATGGTAATGGATGAAATATTTGGAGTGTCTTCTTTACAGTGGTGTACATTATGAGTGATTGAATGCACAGATAGATTTAGAAAATTAAATCGGAATCATCGTGAGTTAGGTACCTAGTGTCATATGGTGAGTGTATGGGGGCAGGGTCCAGTTTTTATGTACAAATTTAATGTCGTACGCACCTGCCTAATATAAAAATTCATTAAAAATATAATCCGTGAGTGAGGTCAAAAAGGTACATATTTCTGGATAGGTATTATGACATATGTAGCGCAACATAATCATATCACACACTTGACCTGACAAGTCTACTGAAGTTCTTAGAACAGCGGTTCTCAACCTTTCTAATGCAATTCCAAATGTTGTGGCGACCCAACCGTAAAATTATTTTCGTTCATAACTGTAAAAATGTATATGTCCGATGGTCGTAAGCGACCCCTGGCAAATCGTTGTTCGACCCCTGACGGGATCGTGACCCACAGGTTGAGAACCGCTGTCTTAGAATAAAATGTTTATGTACCCCAACCCCTATTTTATACATGCTTTTTTCACATCCGAAGGCCATTTTTGACAGCATGTGCTCACAGTGCAAACGCAAGGCCTTTCCCTGGATGAAAAGTTTGAAAAACAATTCATAATAGTTGTCATCTAAGCCGTTTTTGAGATATTCTACTTGCCTTGAACCCACGTGTCTACTGCTACGGGAGGCTAGCTCTTCTTCCTAGCCGACTATTGGTATTTCACTATCAACATACTGCAGAGTAACTATGGAAAATGTACATGTCTGACATCAATTTCAAAAACAACACAAGCCTGAAACACCTAATTCACAAATTTATCCACATCTTTAATTATTACACAATAGTAGCTCAAAAACTCACACCATACCCTTAAGTTAAGAAATTTGCCAGGGGCCAATTTACGAAACTGGACCCTGCCACCTATACATTATCACGGTACCAATTGTTTTTCCATAGACCTCAATGCTAATATTTGGAGAGATAAATATATTTTCTATCCTAATTTAGCGTGCATCTCACACACTGTTATAGAGAACAATGTTAGATTGTCAATTTGACGATGACAAAACCAGGTACTCCATTGCATTTAAGAGAGATAACTCTGCTGGAACTAGACAGGGGTATGTGTTATCTAGTCACAACATGCATATTTTCATTCATGTGTATTACATTTTCAAAAAATCATAAAAAATACAAAATATGATCTATATATGAATTAGCATAAATTCATATGTTGCCAAGAGGCTAAACTTTTTTTAAGCCTAACAGAAAGTACAACTTTTACATAATCTACCAATCGTAGCTAATGTTGTTGTTTATTTCTGATTGCAATGTTCCCTACACCTTAAAATCCACCCACTTGGACTTGCGCAATTGGTACCGTTATACCATACATGAATTTACTCAGAATCAAGTGCCTGTGATTTTGTACATATATGTATCACGTGATAATACATGACAATGCAAAATAGAGGCTCGACATGGGGTAAAATCGGACTACTCTGGGTATTATCGGACAATAATTTGTGTTTTAAAAAAATAATCTTTCAACCTTAACATATCTTATTCACTGAAATACAATAAATGAACATTACAAAAATAATGTTAACTATTAAATTTTATCTTATATTTATCAATTTACTGTGATTTTCAGATATGATATTGCAGTTAAATATAATGCTATAAATGTAAATGAATTATTTTCTAGGTTTGCATTGTAAAAGTAAGATATATTTTTATACGTCAGAGTGCTTCTTTTCATTTCATGTACTGAAGGTATTAGAACAACACCTTTAATTTTATTAAATGAAAATTATTCTTTTACACGTAAAAATGTAGTATAGCTTTAATAGATTATGGATTTAATAATCACCCACAAATATGACTAAACAATTAAGATGAAGAAAAAAACTGTATAATTATAATTAACATATCTTTGAAACAAATGAAAGGAAATTACTGGGGAGAAAATGTAGATTCCATTTATACTTATTTCAATACCAGAAATATTTACAACAGAAAATATATCAACCACAGCACAGAAGGTACTGAACTACATAAACAAAGCATCTGTGTTTGGAAACTCTTTGAAAAGATCCTTCATTTTATCAACATAAGTAGGTTTGCATATAAATGCAGCTACACACATTTGCTGTGGACCAGTTTTTCTGCTTATCACTTCCGCATCATATTTGGGCTTGATCAGGATTTTAGTAGTATGGCTGTTTTCCTGCAGTATCTTGCAAATAAATTTATTGGAGTTACGCTTTAAGTTTCCAACTTTTTTGTGGCCATCAAAGACTGCTACTGCATCTGGATCATATGGATTTAAAGGCTCCAACTCCAGTATGTATGCAGCACCAACTGCCAGCTGTTTATTACCATAGTGGTGCATGCCTACAACTATCAAGTTTCTTATTACCACTTTTGGAGATGATTTGTTACTCATCTGATATCAATATGTACAAATTTATACTATTGTAAAATATTGCAAAAATCCGACCAGTTATGAAGATTATCCCACAATTAAATTTAATATTATGTTCAATTTGTTTTAATTGCAAACTAAGTAAATGTTTGTCTTAAATTGTCATAAACTTGCTTAGTACAACCTAATGTAAAAAAATGTTTACTCAGTTTGTTTTCCATAGTTACATATATACAAACTGAGAACACAACTTATACATTCCAATGCGTTTATGACAAATGCATGTAGGACAGTTGAAAGGCTTGTCCAATTCAAATGAGAACCCAACTGGAAGACATTCCTCATGCATCCATTTCTGGCAAACATCACAGCAGACCCAAATTTGCTCTATCTCTTCAACAACCTCCTGACTGAATACTCCCAAGCAGTGAGGGCATTCAACATCTTTTTCAGTATTTTCTTGCAATGTCACCTCATCTTGTCGTTTGCGAACAGTCTTATTTTTAAATGGTCGTTTGGTTTTTTTCTGAGATTTTTTCATCAGTTCCTTTTCTTTTCGTCGCAGAAGTCTTTCTTTTTTTTCTCCTTTCCTTTTCTTCGTTTGCTTCATTCTTTTTCTTTTCTTCTGCATGGTGAAGCCACTCATCCTCTTTGAGTGCTCTGGCATGAAGAATTGTTTTTCTTTTCTTAGCATTAGTTACTGCAAACCCTGAGTTATCAAACATGTTAGATATGGACTTGTTCAAAATGTCATCAACAGCAGATGTTAGAGATATTCCTGGGTCCTCATCTATTGGGGAAGGGAATGTTATTTTGTTCAAAACTGGTGTTGTAGATGCAGTTTCTGGTGCCTTATCAAATTGCTCAAGGGCTGTTCTTAAGGCCATTATTGCAATTGGTGGGTCTAGTTTTGGGGCCTCATCTGCTGGAGTGGGGTCTGTGCCTATGATATCTGCATCTGTTGATGGTTGTGTTACTGGAGTCTCTGCTGATTGTGGTTTCCACTGCTGTTCCAGGTAGCTCATTTTGACAGGGCTGAATTGCCACATTGGATACTTGAAGTGTGTCTCCCAGTTG
Source organism: Unio delphinus (assembly GCA_029339505.1). Classification (NCBI taxonomy): domain Eukaryota; kingdom Metazoa; phylum Mollusca; class Bivalvia; order Unionida; family Unionidae; genus Unio; species Unio delphinus. Next base: position 12,532,642 of record JAQISU010000090.1, on the reverse strand, counting down.
TTGACTCTCATGCAACATTAGTTGGACAGGAGGGGAATGCCTTGTACATGTATCAAATATTCCCATATGCTTCAATGCCTTTGATACATCAGAGATACAAGATATTTTCACTTCTGTATTTCCAACAAGTGATGGGGCCAAATCATTTGACTATAAGATGACTTCTGGCTGGAGAGGGTAGATACCACATTTAGCAAACGAGTTTATAATGGTTGATGGGCAAAGGCTTTTGGCATAAACTTTACCAAAAATCTTTCCAAATACAAACCTACTCACTTCTCGGCCAGGATTTTCTTCCATAAATATTTTGCATTCTCATTTGTAATTTTCCTTTAAAGGCTTGAAACACCACCTTTCAAATGGCTGCAGTTTGTGTGTTGTGTGTGGATGAAGTGCAAAGAGAATTATGTCTAGCTCCTTACATTTTCTTACAACATTTAACTTAACATGAGTACTATGACCATCAATTAACAGTAATACTGGTCTTGCTGGTGGAATGTGTCTTACAAAGTGCTCAGTTACCCAAGTTTCAAATTGCTCTGAATCAATCCAGCCATTAGGACTGATGCATACTCTAGTACATGGAGGCATACCATGAAACATATCATGATCCATACCCCGTTTACCAGTGAATATCACCTGGGGTGGAATGAGTAGGCCAGAGGCTGATGCACAAGCTACAATGGTTATGTTTGTTTTATTGCCACCTGTCTGAGTAAGCATCTTGTCCAGACAGCTTTACAATTTTAGGTGACTTATGATCTAATGGCATGTCTGTTTCATCAGCATTAAAAATACGCTCTGTAGAATGTGTTAACTCATATTTAGTGAGTACATGTGACAAAAGACTGAAATAGTTTTTTTTACTACTGTTGGATTCAGACATAATGCCCTATCCCTGGGTAATGACTGGGGGCTGCACAACCGCACCTATGGCACTTGTTTAATGAACCCCAACCACCAGTCATCACCAGGTCTGCCATTTTTAAACTTATTGGGAATGTTTCCTGTCATTACTATATTACTAACTAAACTCAATATCTGTTGCTTGCTTCTCTGCCAAACCCTATTTTGGGCTGTAACCTGAATAAATTCTATAATCTTCTTTTCTTCCTCCACAGGCAGTGTTGTTTTGGGACCTGGCTTTATAGATGGTAAGGAGGATACACGGCCAGTTATCCTATCACCCAGTGTGGATTTGGGGACACCAAATTGTTCTGCTACTTTCCTAACAGATATGTGATTGCTTTTTGCACTTTCTCTGTTGTAAAATTTGATGGCCTCTTGCATAGATACACCATCCCATCTTCTTCTCACTTTTTCTTGTTTTGCTGTACCCATTTTTTGCTGAAATATTTATTCAAGTTTACCAGATAAGAAACTGAAGAGTATAACTTATAAATTTACTTGAAGAGGCAAGTCAAAATATTATGATCAAGCCTGCTTTAGTTATGATGCTAGTTGGAAAATCATGAGTGTTGCTGTCTATATAAAAATTGAATCAAAATGTTTAGATAATAATAATAATAAGGACCTTGTATAGAGCCTAATCTTTAGAACTTCTAAGCGCTTTACAGCATCTATAATGATAAGACTACAGAAAGAAAAAACACACCATGAAATTGGAAACAAATTTATTTAAAAAAGAAGAGGTCTTTAATAAAAGCATTCACACATTTATTGCTGATGTCAACACTGCCAGAAAGGTAATTACTGTGTTGCTGTACATTAACACAAACAAAATGCAATAAATTGCATCATTTAAGTTTCAAGACATGACAATTTTTGTTTTTAAAATTCCTATTCCATGATTATCTAATTGGCGAATGTTAAAACTGAGCAATTGTAAATAATGGTTTTTATACTTTTAGTTATACATCATTGATGACAAAATTGACATGTACCGATGAGACAACTGAAACTTATTAAAATAAAATATTTAGATAATAACAATAATAATAAAAATGACTAACAAGGTCAAATTGGTGAGATTTTTTTTAAAAGTATTTAAAGAGATAAGGGTTAAAATAAAGTAATTTGCCATATTTAATTCTTAATTAATACACTTATACCTAATGTTATAAAATTATCAATGTAATTTTGCTTGAAATACTAAGTAAATTATCTGCAATATTAGTTGAAGTGGTTTATATCTTCATTACAACATTAATTAATTTGAAACATTTGCCAATCTATTGTACTAAATAACCTACCACATGTACCACAGTACTAAGATCACGGAGAGTTCCAGCTGCAAAGAGCTCTTCGGGGATAACTAACAAACTAATGTCAAGGAACAAATGTACACCACTTCCAACAACCTTCTCTCCACTAGACCTACCAGACCAATTTGCAAATTTCTTCGATGACAAAGTACAAACCATTAGAGATTCCCTTGACAGCACAATTTCAACTGATTCGTCACCATACAGTTATGATACAGAATTTCAGCGACAACCGTTAGGAGCATTTTAACCTGTTTCTATTGATTTAGTATGGACAATCGTGATGAAAAGTGCACCAAAGTCTTCTTGACTTGATCCAATTCTAACATCACTGCTGCTTGAGTGCTTAGACCCAATATTGCCTTCACTAACTGATGTTATTAATATCTCTCTCTCATCAGGGTAATTCCCATCATTTTTGAAAACTTTCATCGTAAAGCCACTGCTGAGGAAACCAACACTGGACCATAACGATTTAAAGAACTACTGCCCAGTTTCTAATCTCCCATTCGTATCAAAAATCTTAGAAAAGGTTGTTCTAACTCAACTTGTATCTCATTTGAATTCAAACAGTCTTTTTAGCAATGTAGTCTGCATATCTTCCTTGCCACAGTACGGAAACTACTCTTCTGAAAGTATTTAGTGACATTCTCTCTGCTTTGGATAGTGGAAAGATTACAGTCCTCACTGTCCTGGATTTTTCTGCAGCATTTGACACAATAGACCATGATATATTACTTCACCATCTCCAGCATGTATTTGGCATTCAGAATATAGCCTTACAGTGGTTCAAGTCCTACTTAGTTAACAGGACACAAATTATATCTGCAAATGGAATACACTCCAGCCCAGTTGATGTATGTTGTGATGTTCAACAGGGATGTGTTCTTGGACCTGTTCTCTTCATTCTGTATACTCAGCCGCTCTCAAGTGTCGTAGATCATCACCCAGTGTCGCACCAATTGTATGCTGATGACACCCAAATATACAAGTCTAGCCACCCAACAGAAGCTGATGCTACCATCCATGGAGTAGAGAAGTGCATTTCTGATGTGAAATCATGGATGACATGTAACAAGCTGCAGATGAATGATGATAAAACTGAGGCTATTCTGATCACAACACAAAGACTTTCTCATTCACATCCTTTACCTCAGACAATAAATATCAGCAACACCAACATTAAATTCTCACAGTCAGTACGAAACCTAGGCGTTACTCTAGACAGTACTCTCACATTGCACCAACATGTCATGAACATATGCAAGGCTGCATATCTTGAATTGAGATGCATCAGTTCCATTCATAAATATCTTTCAGTTGATGCCACTAAAACTCTTGGATGTTCATTAGTACTTTCAAGACTGGACTATTGTAACTCAATTCTGTCTGGTTCGTCACAATATTTACTCCAGAAACTTCAAAAAGTTCAAAACACAGCTGCACAGATCATCATTAGAGTACCTCGATCAGAGCACACCTCACCACTGCTCTGTACCCTACATTGGCTATCAATTCGATACAGAATCAAACACAAAATTTGTTCTCTGTGCTATGTTTCAATGACAGACTCCAGTCCAACATACCTATCCAGCCTCACCCATGTGTAAACACCAGCTAGATCCTTGCACTCTTCTTCTGATAATGATATACTCATTGTTCCCAAGGTGAAAACAAAGTCATATGGACAACGTTCGTTTGCACACCAGGGCCTGGCGACGTGGAATGAATTGCCCATTAAAATTAGACACAAAGACACAGTGGTCCCTTTTAAGAGTGCTCTTAAGACTCGCCTGTTTTGACTGCAGGGACAAACTTAGCGACCTAATGTTTTGTATCTTATATGTTTTCAGCATGTTTTTATGTGTTCCAATTTCATTGTTTTTGTCATTTGTTGTTCTGTAGTGTAGTCATATCATTATTGATGGTGTAAAGCGCTTAGAGCTTCATAAGATTAGGCACTATACAAAGTCCTCATTATTATTATTATTTCAGCAGTCCGATAATACCCCTTGGATATACCCCTATATATTTATCAACCAATCAAACGAAGGTCAATCCAAGCGCCATATTAAACCTTCAGTCGAAACAGAACAAGAATTGGGCTATGACATTTCGGATTCATAAACAGTGTTACTTACTTTATTTATCAGGGAATGCAATAATACGGTTTGGGAATTAACTATTTGCGTACCGGAACTGATGCAAAAATCACCCCTTTAAGTAAACTAATAAATTTATCACCTTTCCTTTGATCGGATGATCGTCGTATTTCAAAATAATGAGCAGGAAGAGGTCGGATGTTATGTATGATCATCTTTTTATATGTTACTACTTTGCGGTAAATAGATTATACATTTTTTATTCGTTTGTCCGATAATACCCGTTGACCGATAATACCCCGAGTGATGTTAAATTAAAATGTTTATGATCTATGCATATCTTTTCACAACAATTGAATAAAGAACAAACATGTGGTACTAACAAAGTATTTTTCTTTGTTAAGACTTTAAATTTTAAAAGCTTAAAATGGTTGCCAGAGATAATTTTTTTCTGAGCAAGTTATAAATAATACAGTCAATGAACCTAGGCTATGGTATGTTTGGGTCACTTAATCTGCTTGGATGAACATGAAAGTTTTTATTCTTGCTCACAATGATTGACTATGGGGGTTTATGCATATGCATATTCATAATGGAAATCATTCAATGTAGATATCTAAGAAAATCTAGTTTTTTTCTAGTTGTACTGATTTACATTTTTTTCTTCTCCAGTTGGTGCACAGGAAGCAGATCCTCAAGGCACACAATTCACTGGTATTTCCTACCAGACCCCTTTTCAGTACTCCAGTATTCTGTCAGTAAGTATCCAGTCTTTTAATTTTAAGTTTTAAAACATTCTTATAGCATGTCTCCCACCCCTGGCAAGAAATGAAAGTGCCCATTTTGAAAATTGAGACATAAAGCTAAAACAAACTCGTAACATTGATTTTGTTTGCTTTCTACATTGTGCATTTCTGTATTTATAAAGAAAGTTTATGCAATTATGAATTTGTTTCTTTGAAGAAAAACAGAACTACAACAGTAAGTGTATGTACAGAGTTTGCAGTTAGGATGCGCACATAACAAAATTTTGTTCATATTATTCACCATTAGCCTATATTTTTGGCTTTACTATATGAAAACTAAAATATTTGTGAAAACTGGAGATATGACATATGTGGCCACAAGAGTCCATGGAAATAATTGGTATGTTTTTATTTTACCAGCACAATCTTGATGTCCTGTAGGTGTTAGACAAAAGCCTTGCAAGGCTAACATTTAATGTACATACACGGTTGGCTTGTGAACATTGAAGACAACAACCAGTCAAAACTAGTGTGCAGAAGTTGTTTCCCTTTATCAATATTTACCACCTAACAAATTTATTACGTGGTATTATGCTAGATACTGTTTTACTGTACTGTCAAATCCAAAGTATAATTAATGGTTCCAAAAATGTTACAGTAAGTGAAAAGACATTTTGCACCCCAAATAAAGTCTTTTTCATCCATTTGAGATGTGTTGGTTGCTTGTGCAAAAGTCTGTTACGATATGCTGAATTGTTGGCTTAATTACTAATGCAAATGCCAAAATTACTAATAAAATGTTCATTATCCCATTGTTTTCTGGCACATGTATTAATTATAATATATCATGACATTTATTTACACGATGTCGTCTTCATTTGTATCATTGTCTGAAGAGTATTAAATGGGAAATGACAGATTATGACTTCTGTTATGATGGAATCCATACTAAAGATAAGGAAGTTCAAAGGCAAGTAGAATCTGACTTGTATATTTGTTTTGGAGTGTTGGTGTTGAGTGTTTGTGTTGATTTAATAGTAGAAAAGCATAATAAATTTGTATTCTATGTGTGCTTATTGGTTGTTTCTCATTTTGAAACTTTCTTTTAATGCTTATCAAGTTTTAGGAATACGGCATGCAAATGTTTTTAAAATGCTTTCAAGTTTAATGGTGAATGAACCCAATTGCATCTGTAAGATATTTAATTGATGTTTAAAAACCATTTAGGCAGATCTTGTATCCAGTATGGACACCACAGTAAACGATTTCAAATCCCGCTTAGTCAGACGATCTGCTATATATGTTCGTACTTCTGTCTGTCATCTAGGATGCCCATCATGGTAGCAATGTTTAAATTTGAGATCCTAGAATTAGGGTCCTCTGTTAGTCGAACTGCCAAAGTAGATGGGGGTCTTGGTTGGCCTCACCCAGTACGGATATATTAATAGCTAGGTGTCAAGTAAAAGTAGCCAGGTAAATCGTTTGGCTAATGGATGCTAACACTAGATAAGACAAATTGGATTGATAATTCTGAAAGTGTGGGTTGTTTAAATTGTTAAGATGAAAGATCAGCTAACGTCTTACAATGTTGTCGAGTTCGTCCTAAATGAAAATGGTGCCAATGCATCCATTATAACTGCAACCGTGGCTTATTTGATAGTTGAAAAATGAATACCAGGAATTTTATCAATAACAGGTGATCTTGTTGCACTGTGCTTGCCTTGATTGAGCACATACAAAGCTGGCATAAGGACAAGTGCGCAAAGAAGCACATGTGGATTGGCTGACAAAGCTTCACAAAATCAGTGTATGGGAAGGGGAACAACACTTATGTTTCAGAGTAATAGTTGGGATAGCTGTTCGATTGCAAATTAAATTTCTGAAACGGTTAGGGAAGGTCTGTATTTGTTCAGTTGTTGTAAACAAAGTAATGCTTTTTTCCCAGAAATTGGTCCCCCCGTTTGGTTATGCTAATCCGCATGATCTAAACAAGCAAGGATATGCTATTCCTCGTATGCCAATAGGGGGTAACACCACACAAGCAGCCATGTATCAGAATAGTGGAGGTGTACGACAAGTAAGTACTCTTATTTACAAAGAGATGGCAATCTTCATCTGTTTATTCAATAATCTTTCTCATATTTATTCTTGACATCTAAAATTTTAAAGATACTTTCTGTAAGCATTGGTGTAAAAATGAAGTTGTTGCATTTTTCTCTGCTTATACACTGGCATGTTGTGAACCTGATTTTGAATTTGTTCTGGATGAAACTGCTCGTCACTTGTTAAAGATGGTTACATTAACTGTTGTCACGTTTGAGGGATCATTTGAAGTTTCATAGTTTCTTACTCACTTGGAAGTGAAATTGTTTTGAGAAAATCTATTGCCCTTGTGGAAAAGCAGATTACAAGGACCTATTTTTCTTTCTCCAGCGAGTTTGCATGGTTCGTGTATTTGCAGCTTCTTTTGTAGCATAACTCTGTACACAAAAGTTTCTGGCATCCAACAAGCATGGGATGAATATGGTGTCCAGAACATGATTACTGCTTATGAACCCAGCACACATACTGCAAGAAGTTTGCTAGGTGAGGATTTTGTATATAGAACTAAGCCTGAGGTCAAATTGGACTTTAATGAAAATAGTGCAGCACAGAATTTCATCTTGTTATTGCTGCATGTGGATTATACAACAGCATGATTTTCAGAAATAATTTCATGGTCCTCTTATCTGCCAGCACTTATGATTTTGCTACAAGTCTCATGGAAATGACCCTTAAAATGCAGAGTAAGAGAACAAATTACAGAATTATGGTAACATTATAATCTGGATACATGGCTTGACCATGGTTGATACTTGTCTTCTATTCATTCGATCTTATGGAATTGATCAGTACTGTCAGATTTACAGGTATGAAGATGCCATTGAGCTTGGAATTCTAGGTAGAACACAATGTTTACCTCACTCCATCTGTAGCTTCTCATGGGTCGGTGGTTCTTCCTCCACCAACAATACTGGTCGCCACGTATAGCCTATTGTGTGCTGAAAAATGGCATTACATCCTACAACAACAACCTCACTGCATCTGGAATCACTTCTGACTTGACAAAAGTAGTATACAATATTTTGTTTCACCTTACTGAACATTTGTCCAACTGAGGGAAAGAATAGACTGCCTTGCAAAGATGGTCTTGTTAGGGTTGGCAGATTTGGTCATAATTTAAAATTTTGCTGATCTGAGATAATATACAATATGCCCACTTTGAAAGTGTTTTGTTGCAATTCCTGGTTGTAAGTAATGTTGACATGTGGTTTTTAATGTAGTCATCATGAAGATCAGTTGCTGTTTCTTAGTGAAGTGGCATGGACATTAAGTTTTAATGTCCTTGTGATGTCTAGTTTGACTGCATCTCTGACATCTATTGTGGCCACTTGCACCCATTTTGAAAATCTCTTCTTCTCTTGAGAACAGGTAGTCAACTGAACATGTGGTTTCTACCCGATTTATATTGCTGTCTTGTTATAACTGAAAATGTTGCTAGTCTGCTAATACGAGTTTCGCAGCAGCTAATTAAAAAATCTTTAGTTGCTGAATGGTCTTAAGCTCTGGAAATTTCTCAGTATTTTATGTGCAAGTTCCAGTGTGTTACGCTTGTTATTATTGTTCTTCTAATTCCCTAAAACCTGCACATTTGGTATCTAATTTTTTTTTCTTTCTTCAAATAAGTGCAAATTGATCTGGATTGATGCACACAAATTTGAAATATTCGCTATAAGATAATTGAAGCACTATGCCATTTGTATATTAAAACATCTATAATTACACCTGGTCTTTTAGATAATGGTGATAATTGGATTGCCTCCCTAAAGTGACAAGTGTGATTGTCTCCAATATGACATGGTTTCAATAACTCTTTTTAACATGTTCTTAAAAATTCAAGTAGAATACACTTTCCTGCCAGTCAATGATGATATTACCCTTTCAGAAAACCATGAAGAACATCTGAATTCCTCGTTGCTGAGACTGGATAATAATTTATGCATTTTTGGCATTCCGTTAACAATGTGCACATGGTATCGATCCTTAATATTTGTTGTTTGATCTGTCATAAATTTTAGTTAGGGCTGAGATTATAAAGTTTGTTTTTGAAGAAGGCTTGATTTTATTTTGTATTTTTCAGCAGCCATATTTCAATCAGTCTAGCATGAGTCGAGCATCAGGCTACCTAAATCAACCTCAACCAACCCAGGGGTTATACGCACAACAGCAGATTATGTTCATGCCCCCACCTCAGTACGGCTCCACTGGACAAGTCATCATGCCAATGGTAAGAGAACCTCTAGACACAATGTAAAATAGATTTGGAGATAAGCAGTATTATTTATTAACATGTCCTAGTGTAAATGGTATGGTACATGTCCTTTCTGAAGTGACAGTCGTTAATGGCTTTGGCATCAGACACCATACAAATGTATTTGACCATTTCTGCTGACATTTCATGGAATTATATTTTGTGTCTTTGCTCAAACTCGATATCTATCTTGGGGGCTTGTATCATTGCTTACAATTTACCTAGAAGTCACACACTACTTTAAAAAAAAAATGTACAAGGCAAGACATTTCTCACACAACATCAACTTTAAGAATCTATGCTGACATTTCAAGATGCATTTTGTAGAGGTATCCAAATTTTAGTAAATGGCAACTGTATTAAGTTGGTAGTGATTATGTGTTATTATTATTATATTAGGTTTGTAGTCGGAATAATGATAGCACATTGGTATTCAACCACTTCTACTTCTGAATACATGGTTATGTATTCTTTTTAAATTGTGGTTAAGAATTTTGCACTTCCATCTTAAAAATGTGCATACATGTTCTTTATTCTTTCAGACTACATGTACTACCAGCTACCCTCAAAGAATGTCATCTCCAGCCTTTCAGAAGAGCATGCCAACTGTGCAGCAGGGATTATTTCAACTGCCACAGGAAAACATGGGAATCTTTACCCCACATGCTCATACACACACTTACAACAACCCTCCAGCTGTTTTCTACAATACAGCACAGCAACAAAATAGACCCCCCTCTGCTTCAGGCATGAGTGGTCCAGGACAGCAGCCAGCAAAGAAACGAGAACACAAATGGTTGCCGATAATAGACCCAAATAGTGGGAAGGATATTACGCTAGAAGTTCAACAGGCACGAGGGACACCCCCATCATCGGCTACCTTGGGGCCACACAGCACTGTCAGTGGTCAGGAGGTGAGATTGAAAAGTTATCTTTCTTAACAGCGATTAATGAATGCAATATTTATTTCAAGTCCTATTTTCTATTGGTTTCATCACGTTAAATAGATGTATCTATGCCTTGTCAAATTATTCTTTGCCAACAACTTAGTTTACATTCTTCATTATTTTTCTATCAACAAAAAAATTTGAATGATTAGATGTTTGTACAACTATGTCATATATTTATACTTTTTTTATTATAAAGAAACTGGTCTATTTCATTTTCTTGTGTATAGATACAAGCAACAAACAAAACAAGTCATTTCAGTATCAAAGCTTTGTTTTTAAGCATGTGTTTACCCCCAAATGTGCCCTTTTTGATGCACATTTCTTTCTGCATATTCGCTGTTAGCTTGTATGTGGTGTCTGTAAGGCATTGATTGCCAACAATTACCATTTTGAAAGTCTCAGAATCCACTGGACAAATTTCAGACAAATTTGTAGGATACAGACAAATTTGTAGGATACATCTTTCTGAAAATGCTGCCAAGCTACCATAAAATATGACTTGTACAAACAAACAAAATTATTCAGATGGTTAATTCTGTTGCCATAGAACTGAACTGAACTTATCTAACTGTATTTTGGCATGAAGAACTTTAATGTTGGTTTGCCATTGATAAAAATAGAATGAAACCAAAAACATCTCCAGAAAAATCACCAGACTTGGACAAAATTTGAAGAAATTGCATTCAGCTTTTCACTTGGTGTTGATCAGGTTTCAGATGTGGTTGGTTGCAGTTGCTTTTATCAGACTGGTCACTTGAAGGCAATGTCCCAGACATGTCACAATATATAGTGTTGTTATTTTCAGCCATTGTGAATGATTGTAGTCCTTGGGATTTGGGTACAATGAAAGAGTATACAATTTGTATTATTTGCTTGAACTTTCAGATGTTTTACTTAACTGAAATTTTTTATCGATTATTTTATGGGGTTTTTCAACAATTGAAAATTACTTTCCTATCATGAATCATACTTGTGGATGGAACAGTGTGGGTGGGATGCAGAAGATGCCGATGTAGGCAATGCAATTTTTAAAAGAAATTAATAATTTGGTCGTTCTGGTGAAAGAGTCTGTGATGGCACGTATAACTCTTTTATTGATTTTTATTGATTGCATCAACAACACTTGCTATGTTATATAGACAGGTGATCGTTCAGTTTGTGCTCAACTAAATCAAGCATGGCCACCACTGACCACTCATTCATCTCATTAAGGAACTAAACTTGGCATACACAACTTCAAGGCCTGTAAAATAATAGATCCATATGTGCCAAATTGTGCTTTTTTCCCCTAATTAATACATACCTAGCCCATATATGAATTGTGCTTTTCTGGTACATTAAAAAAATGAAAATGAAGTTTTCTTTTGTCATGTTTATTGTAATCACTTAAATCCCGCTCATATAAGTTTAAGAACTTTAAAATTATTAAAATTTGTCCATTCCAGAACTTCGTGACATTTCTTATTTTCAGTTTATTAAATTTTAAAAATTGATAATCAAGATAGCAGACCAGTCTGTACTTGTAAAAAAAAAATTGGGGCAAATTATTTATGGTATTAAGAGTTTGTGGATGTTAGTGCATATGGATCTTTTTAACTTGGAAAAATGTCCAATCAAAAAAACAATCCTGCTGTACATGTTCTGGTTCTTACATACTGGAAAACATGAACTTTTTACTAAAGTGTTGAAAAGTTCTTTCTACTTTTAAGATTTTTCCATCTGTAATATCGACTTCATTATGACAATTACTGAGAGATTTCTTTTAATGAAATTAACTTTTTTTTTTTCACACACAGCTTGTATCACAAGAGGCCAAGATGGTGGCGGTAATGCATAGCTGTTAGGCTGTGGGCTAGTTAATAATTAAGTGTTGTGAAACAGAGTTGTACCTGCATAAAATCAACATGAAAATTGATCATTTTCTCTCAGAAATTGCAAGTATTAAACTTGTTATATCCTTATCTGTTGAAAGACTAATGCGTTGATGAAATTAGACCTGATTTTGATTGCTAGTTGAAATCAACTCCAGAGTTTTGTTTAGCACGTGATTACCATGTTGACATTTTGCTTGCGAAGCAGGGAATCTGATTAGCTGTTCTCGAAAAAAATGTAGAGAATTGTGTTTTTTTTGGTTTTTACAAAAGGTATCACACTCTCATTTCATATAATTGATTTTTTGTACAACAACATTATAAAGGATTTTGTTGATATAACAAAATCACTTCCGATATCGCTTGAAATTGAACTGGGTCCGTTTTCATCTATTTGTCTAGTGTGTGAGCAGATTAAAGACAATGGTAATGATACTTGCCATTGTTGGGAAAAAAAAATTTTCCTATCAATTTCATGCAGGTAAAAGTCAGTATAACAGTTTATGATAAAAACAATCTTATTTATGGTGGTGGCAGATTCCTAATTTGTTAAAAACTTTCTCTGAATCCACACTACATCTCAAATGTTAAAACAAGGAGAGGAAACCTGGATTAGAAAAATTTCAAATCTCTGAGCTGAACTTTGGTGCGAAACTATTACACAGTGACATGTAGCTTGAATCATTTGTTCCAGAGAATGCAGGAGAAATGGGAAATTGTTGTCCCTTTATTATATGTTAAGAAACTATAAGAGCCCATTTTTTCATACAGGTTTTGAACAAGGCAAGTTGATTTTACACAATTAGTCCCAGTTTATTCAACTATATAATTTTGATGGTCTTTTGTCAAAATTGAAGTCAAACCTTTTGTAAACAATTGTATTTTTAGCCAAATCATCTTAGGGAGTTTTATGTTGGTTGATAAATTGAGATTTTATTTTCAGACGTATTTTTCTCAAGTTTGCATGTACGAATTATGCTTTTCTGGTATATTAGAAAATAAAAAACAAAGCATGTAAATATTTTATTTTGTCATTTTTATTATAATCACCTAAGTCACTCATTCTATAAATTAGAGAGTATATTGGAAAGAAATGTTGCTGCATAAATATCATTCTGTATATGACCCATTTAAAAACCATCATGGGTTTCTTTATGAAAAATTGCCTCCTATTTAATTGGTGCCAAACGGAAAGTGGATTTTACAGTGTCTTGTAGATGAAAACTTGTTTCATGCTCGACACTGTCCGATCAGAACAAGAACAAATCTACAATGCTTTACAAACATGGTTTGTGCCACTCCTTGGACATTGGAAATAGGCTTATTTTTTTATTAACCTTAGCCTGGAGAACATGCTCAGCTTAAAGTAAAAGAAATATTAATTAGAAAGTTTTACTCGAGGAATGAAACACTGATCATAGAAGTGTCCACATTTACATTTATTAAAATATATGCACAACCAAGAAAGTATACCAGACAGAGAAAAGGTTATGTTCTAACCCCAGTGTGTTGTCATTGAAAGACTTTTGCTAACAGGTTTTTGTCTTTGCCAAATGTTGTGACGTTTGGCATTTAAGTATATGTTCAGCAGTTGATGAGAACTTTGTGCCGGTAGAGTTTGTAATGTTTTCCAGTTGTAATTGACCTTTTTTAGGTGAAAAAGTCGTCAGTGATGATATTATCCTTCTCTAGATGTAGATGATATAGATGAAGAATATATGAATTCCTCGTTTCTGAGTCTGGCAGACTTCGTATGTATTTTGGGCTGAGGTGGGGTTAACGACACAATGAAGTACAAGTTGTTTCCTTCTACTTTAGAGGTCTCACAAGATTTTGGCATTAGAATAAGGAGTAATAAGAAACTATGAGCAGTAAATTGACAAATTGTAGATTAAAAATTTTTTTTTTTTTTTTTTTTTTTTTTTTTATTGAACACAAGGTATCAGGATTTTACATATTCCCCTACATCACCACCTGACCTGGCGTATGGGGCATGATCTTAAATTCTTTTGTGTCCTGATCTCTACATGTGTTCCCTACACAACACACACACACATACACACACAGACACTTACTTACAATCACAATTATTGTACACAAAGTCATACTCGCATACAAACCCCAAGATGCATGAAATTGCATTTAAAAATAATAATAATAATAATAGTAATAATAATAATAATAATAATAATAATAATAATAAATATGTAAATTTTAAAAGTAAAAATAGTAATAATAATAATAATAATTCATGTACCAAAAGTTGATAATAGGGTCCACTTTCTTTTAAACTCGTCACTGCTGTTATTCACTTTGGCGACATATTTTTCCAGCGTTTTATATGATAAAACACAATTTTTATAATAGGCAAGATTTGGGCTTTTTGATGCACAACGTGATCTGTATATAACATATTTTGCAAGCAAAATTAGGAAGTTAATAAGATCGTCAAAGTTGTTATTTCCTATAAAGACATCTTTTCGTGTAATTCGAAAATTTGGGTCATAAGTTTGTATCCATTCTACCAACAGTTTCCAAAAGTTTTCAGTAATTAAACAGTCATAAAATAAGTGCTCAATTTCTTCTATTCCCTCATTACAAAAGGTACATTTATCATTATCACTTAAATTAATCTTTTTTAGAAACTGGTTTGTGGTAATATTTCTGTGGAGAAATCTAAAGTTAAAGCTAATCAGTTTTGTGTCTTTTGTACAAAATCTAGCCGAAACAAAAGAGTTGGTCCATTCATTTGTACCAATCGCACACTCTAGCTGTCTGGACCAAGTTTCCTGTTTACCATTTGGCTTTATTATTTTGGTTCTTATCAGGTCTTTATAGATAAATTTATTCTTTGCTCTTACCCTAAGGAGAGATGTTTTGTCCAAAGCTACAAGAAAACTATTTCCACTTTCATAGAAAGTTTTAATTTTCTTTTTCCACATCAAAGAGATCTTTGAAATAAGAGCAAAGTACTGTATGAAATTATTTGTTTTTGTTTTTTGTTTTATTTCATCAAAACTTAATAGAGACCCTTGTGCATCAAAAAGATGTTTAATAATTATAATACCATTTGTTCTCCACCTTGTGTATGATTTAAAATTATCTACAGTCACTAAATTAAGAATATCTTGAGACAAGTATTCATTGACAGTAGATGGTTCATTTTTCCATTGAGATAACGCATAAATAACATCACGCCAAAAAATATTTTTAATTAATTTAGAGATTACTTTTAGTTTAGTTTTTCCTAATGAAAGTAACAGCATACCTCCAAATTTTCCAAATATTTGTTCAGAAACCAGTTTTTGCCATAAGCCATTTTCGTTTATTAAGAGGCGCCTAATCCAGGTAAGTTTTATATAACACACAAATGAGTGCAAGTGAATCATATTTAACCCCCCTTCCTCAAAAGAAGCAATAAGTGTGTCTCGTTTAACTCTCTCAGTTTTACTGCCCCAAATAAACTGGAAAAATAATGTATTCAGTTCCTTTTCTATATGGGGTGGAGGATTTGGCAAAGCTGCAAAAAGATGAATGAATTTAGGCAAAAGCAAGGACTTTATCAAAGTAATTTTTCCAATAATGGATAAATTTCTTCTACTCCACCAGCCAAGCAGTTTCTTAACTTCCTTTAACTTCATCGAATAATTAAGCTCTACCATATCCTCCAAGTTCAAAGCGAAATATACTCCCAGCAATCTAAAATTAGACATTGACCAGTTAATATCAATTTCTGGACATATTTTTTCATTAGAATATTTTTTGTTTCCAATCCAAATTGCTTTCGATTTCAAAACATTGCAGTGCAGACCTGACACCAAAGCAAAATCATTTAAAATCTGCATGGTTGTCCTCAAGGACAACTGAGAACCATCTAATAATAGAAAAGCATCATCAGTGTACTGCCCTATTTTAAACTCCATTTCATTATAAAAAATGCCTGTAACATCTGTGTTTTTCTTTAGTTCTGTTGCAAGAAGTTCAATTCCTATTATGAAAAAATAGGGTGATAAGGGGTCTCCCTGGCGACAACCTCTCTCCAAATTAAAGAATGGGGATAAATGTCCATTATTAATAACACAACTTTTTGATTTATTGCAAAATAGCCTGAACCAGTGACAAATTGATTCTCCAAAGTTAAAAGACTTCAGAGCAGCTTCTAGAAAGTCCCATTCAACTGAGTCAAACGCTTTTTCAAAGTCTATCAATAGGAGAAGACCAAATTCATTTTTTTCCTCAAGGTATTGCATCAGGTCATACAACAATCTTGTATTTTCACCAATGAATCTCCCTTTCATAAAACCCTTTTGGGTGTCACTGATGATAAACGGGAGTACTTTTTTGACCCTATTAGCAATTGACGCTGAAGCAATCTTGTAATCCACATTAAGTAGAGAGATTGGTCTCCAATTTTTTATAAATTTCCTGTCTTTATCTTCTTTTGGAATGCATGTTATGATCCCCTGAGGCTGAAATTCTGAAAAATGATTCATATCATATCCAGTATTTAGAGACCTAAAGAGAAAACCGCCTAGGTCTTTCCAAAAGAATTTGTAAAATTCTACCGTAAATCCATCAGAACCAGGGCTAGTTTCATTTTTCATATTTTTTAGTGCTAAACCACATTCCTCAAACGTTAACTTACCTTCACATGAACTTCTTTCAAAATCTGAGAGTTTTTTTATCATGGTTAAAAAAGTGGTTAAGCGTTTGAAAGTTAAATTTGTTTTTACTTTGGTATAATTTTTCATAAAAGTCTTTCTGTTGATTTAATATTTCTTTTGAATCTGTTACCCTTGTTCCATCTTCCTTAGTTAACTCTTTTATTGTTTTGTTTGTGTAATTTCTCTTTTCGAGATTAAGAAAATATTTAGAATTTTTTTCACCAGATTCATACCATCGTGCCTTAGATCTTAACATTATACCTTCCACCTCTTTTTTCCTCATTTCTTCTAACTCCGCTTGTTTTTTGTTCAATTCTTTCATCGTAGTGGGGTTATTATTTTGATTCACTAAAGCATGTAAGGTATTTATTTCAGCTTCCATTTTCCTGAGATTTTGTTTTTCCTGTTTTGCTTTAGCTTGTGAATACATAATAGATTCTGATCTTATTATCATTTTAAGGATTTCAAAAAACAATTGATCATTACATGTTAGTTTCACCTGAAGTGGGTTTTTCTTATCACCTTCACAATAATATTCTTCTACTGTGCTAGTTATACATTTTTTTACCAATTTAATATATTCATTTTGCTTTAATAGCTTTGAATTGAATTTCCAGTATCCAGGACCTCTCGGTGCTGCAGATATAGACAATTTGAGTGTTATTGCTGAATGATCTGTTTTATAGCCAGGAATAATAGAGGCGTCTATACAATTTGAAAACATGTCCTCAGAGATTAAAAAATAGTCCAGTCTACTCTGTTTCACAGGGCTTGCCTGATGCCAAGTAAATACTCTACTGTCAGGATTGACTGTTCTCCAAGGATCCAGTAAATCTAGTTGATTCTTGATGTCCTGGACTGCTGCTCGGGCCATGGAGTGTTTATCATGCAAGATATTATAAGAGTCAAGCTCCGTGTCCTGAACAACATTCCAGTCACCACAAATAATAACAGAGGAATTTTCAAAATTTATAATATCCTCTTTCAAAGTTTTAAAAAACTCAGCATTATCATCATTATGACCATATAGATTCACTAGTGTGAATCTCTGTCCATTAACTAATAAATCTAAGAGAATGTATCTGCCCTGACAATCACATCTGTTTCTAAGAATAAGAAATTCAAAATTATTTCTAAACAGGATAGCAACACCAGCACTACTGCTAGATTTATGGCTAAAAACACACTTATATCCCCATTCAGCCTCCCAATACTTCTCAGTCTCAACTGTACTATGTGTCTCTTGTAAACATATAATAGATGCTTTTGTTTGTTTGACCCAGCAGAAAATATCTCTTCTTTTGAGATCAGAACTATGTAGACCCCTAACGTTCATTGACAAAATTTTAATTTGATTATCCATTGTTAAATCTTGTTTTAAGTAAAACTTTCACAGGGCTTATATAGACATGCATCACAAAACCATTATCATGAAAAATGCTCACATACACCTTGGGACACACTCTCACACACATAACCACATAATGCTTAAAAAATCGATAAGTGTAGTACAGTGTCATGCACCATTGGGTACATATATAATGTTTCCCAATATAGTGATACATGAACTCGGTTCTACGCTGGAGTGTTGGTATAATTAGTAAATATAAATATCAATACAGTATGATTGAGAAATAATACTTTTTGTCCATCGATTCAAGATTGAAATACAATGTGCATATTTCAAAATTTTAGATACAAGATTATAAGAACATTCTTACCTTTTACAGGTTTTGTCCTTTTCCGAAAATCACTTTTCTAATTTAAATATATATAATTAAAATTAAAACTGTGCATATCCAATTTTGGAACAAAGTTCTATACCTCCAAATGTATCCAAAATCAATATGGAGAAAAATCATTTTGTTTATAAATTGCGATTTAGTGTTTCACTAACGTCGTCAAAAAGGTCAAATTTGTACCTTTTTCCCTCTTTTGTTTTTGCATACACACCGCAATTAAAGTACCAGGCAGATTCAATTTTTGGATGGGAAGTTAATCTATTTATGAGACCCATATTTTGTCTAGTAACATCTTCTACTATTCTTACATTACATTTGTTCTTGAAATCCCTTTTCCTCTTGGCGATGTTAACTTTGGATTCTGCATTCCAAAATTTCACAATTAATGGTTTAGGGACACCATTCTTCCCAGGGATCCGATGTATTGCGAGAATATCTCTCTCATCTACCTCATGACCTGTTACATTCTTCACCATCTCTGCAAACTTTGCTCTGACATTTTCATTTTGTGATTCAGGCAAGTTGAAAATTTTTATGTTATTTTTCCTTGAGTATTGCTCATTGTGGTTTGCAATCTTCATGGCTTCTTTGGAACAATCTGTATTACTTTTCATTTCTTCTTTTAGTTTTTCACATTCTTTCTTAGAATCAACTAATTCTTCTCTTAACTGATTATTTTCGAAGTTCATTGATTCTATTTTTTCCTCTAACTCTTTTGTTTTGTTAACAATTTGTTTGTCCACTTCCTTCATCAGTTCGATTTTCAGTTTCTCAAACAGCTTGGATACTATGTCGGACACTAATCCACCTAATTCCTCTCTGGTCACTAATAAATTAATACTAGTTTTTATTTCGAGTAGATCCCTCTGGATTAATTCAACACAACTCACCTCTTCATTAGTAACAGTCGAATCCCCTGACTGAGAGCTTGTAGTTGACCTTGTTTGTGGTTTACTGGATTCCTTCTTAGCACTCTGAAAACTACTATTCAAGGTAGACTGAACAGTTTTCTTTGAATTGCTCATTTTGTCAGTTATGAGAGTTCAGCTCACTTATTGTATTCTAAACTGCCTCAATGAAATTGTGAGCAAGTATTGTAAATTGTGCAGATTAATGTTTTTGAGGGTCTTCTCAAAAGGTGTAAATCAACACCAGGTTACACAAACCATAGATAAGAGACCCATTTAAAACAAAACAAAAAAAAAAAAACTTTCACAAAACTACAAATTCTGCAAAAAACACATAATCCACAGATGAAATGGAACTATAGATTGAAGATAAAAAACTTCACATAGATGCTCGACTAAAGATGAATCTCTACATCACACTGCAAACTGTAAATATCACCAACATTTTTGGGAAAGATTTTCTTAGCTACTTTCACTGGCGGCCATCTTGCCGGATCTCGATTAAGAAATCTTTGAGAATAAAGAGCAAGTGATGCATATGACTTTTGGACGTTGTTGTATCTATCTATTGCTGTTCATTAACAGTTGTCATTACAATTTGGAATACTCTGGCTTCTTTCTTGATTTGGACAAACCCATAGTTTAGCTAATAGTGAGCAAAATTTTTGAATAACCAGGTATTATTTTTCAATTTGGTTCAAAATAAAAACTGCTATCCATTTTAAAAAGCATACTTTTTCAAACAAAACATTCACAGAGGATCATTTTCATCCAGGAAGAATTTGGAAAAGACATGGAAAATCCTGTTTTATTTATGTCAACCTCTGTAACAAAGAACTGTAATGTTACATTGATAAGCCATTTGATGTCTTGTTGTCACACAGAAATGTGAAACTAATGATAATTAGTGTTATTTTTGTTTGAACAAAATGGAAATTTAAAAGCAGTATAAAACCTGCCATTATTGCATATGAGTAAGATGATTATTCCAAAAATTGTTCCTTAGAATATCTTATTTATACCTTTAAATCTAACCCCTTTAGACTGTTCTCATTAATCTTCGGCACTCAGCAAGTGGTTTTTTGACTGCTTTCACTGCTCGGGTGGCCTATTGGTTTGAGTGTCCGCCTTGGATGTCGGAGGTCGCATGTTTGAACACCAGCAGAGTTGTACCAAAAGCTTATTGTAAAAATGGTACTTTCAGCATTTAGCGGTTGGTACTAGGACTGGTGGGCATTGTCAGGATAATGTGAATGAGTCGCACATCATGCACCATACAGGTCTGTGTCGTGATGCTCCAATACAGACATCTCTATACTGCCACACTGCAGACATGTTAAAGCTTTGTTAAAAATCCAAATTGCAGGTGCAAACTATTTTTGTTTCATGTTTTTTAAAACTATTTTTCCCTGTATATTTTTTATGCATCTCTTTTGATATGTTTTGTTATCATCCATCTATTCTTCCTTGGTTTCAATGCCACTTTTGAGTGCACAATGTGCCATAGATGGCAGTGAGTATAAAGGTTGAAGCTGGCAAAACTTCTAAGAATTGCTGACCCATGTTAAGGCATTAGAAAGCTTTCTTCTGTACCCATAAGTTCTGGACCCATGCAAATATAGGTGATTTGAGTGCTCAAAAAGGCCCACCCAGTCTTATCTTGACACTGGCCGACCAGTCCTAACACTAACCTCTTAACACGGAGCACCAAACACAGCAGCTGTTATTTTTTGTGAAGTATTTGGCATGACTCTGCAGGGGATTGAACCATGGCCTCGTGCATCCGATGTGAATGATTTAACCAGAAGGTTATCGGTGTGATGTTTATCTATTTTGTAATACAAGAAATCCTCATGAAAATTTGGTCTTTAATGATCTGTTGGCTTCATGTTCTCATTTTATATTTAATTCAGAAATGCCACAAATAATACTAATATATGCCACCTAACTTTGTTCAGACTTTTTATTCAACATTATTTTCAGGTTCAAACTTTCTCTTTGGTACATCCCAAATAACCATTCAGATTCAATTTCATGTCTGGCAGAAGTAGCCATATGTGTACATAGTTGCTTACGTGCAAAAAAAAAAAAAAAGACATGATGTCCTCTACAGACACTTGAAGAGTCAAACATGGTAGAGCCAGATTCAGACATCTGGAAATGCTTGATCATACAAAATGAAAATGATAACCTAAACTTGGCTCACAGTTCAATTCCAGTTTATTTTTATGGTTTGTTTAACTGTGATGTAAAATTGTTGCTTGTCATAGGGAGTAGTGGTAATTTGCAGATAATTTAAAGGTTTGCAAAAACTTTTGTGGTTTAAAGTTTTCTGTTCATTTCAGACACCCCACATGCCACAGAATGAAATTAAGGCACAGTTTCAAGCACAAATAGCACTAGGCACACATCCAGTAAGAAACCAGCAAAGGACACTGTCAGATGGGACACAGTATGTAGCCCAAGTAGCACTAGGCACACATCCAGATGGAAAGCAGCAAAGGCCACTGTCTGATGAGGAAAAGTTTGCAGACCAAGAAGCAGTATTCACACATCAAGTAGGAAACCAGCAAAGGACACTGTCAGATGTGACAGTGCCACAGTTTGTAGAACAAGTAGCCCAAGTAGCAGTATTCACACATCCAGTAGGAAACCAGCAAAGGACACTGTCAGATGTGACAGTGCCACAGTTTGTAGCCCAAGTAGCACTAGGCACACATCCAGTAGGAAACCAGCAAAGGACACAGTCAGATGCTGCACAGTTTGCCACCAAAGTAGCACTAAGCACACATCCAGGAGGACACCAGAAGAGGACACAATCAAAAGAGGCACAGTTTGCAGACCAAGCAGCCCAAGTAACAATAAGCACACATCCAGGTGCAAACCAACAGAGGACATTGTCAGAAGGTATTCTTCTGCAGCATCCTTATCCAGTTAATGTTTTGGTAGCTCCTTCAGTAGCATTTTCCTAGGTAGAGGCCAAATGTCTAAAATGATGAGGGAGTGGTTCATCATAGTTAACTACAAAGCAAAAGGGGATAGAGAACTAATAAATTGGGAGGTTTTTTTCTCTATTACAAAACTACTATACAATATATAGAATACTGTCCAATATAATAAAATGTTGCATGTTATCAACAGTAATCAACAGAAGTAGTGTAGAGAGTGGTAGGAATATACAAAACAGTATTTTCACCATAAAACAATAGGCTTTATCCATTTAACAGGACAAAAGGGGGCCAAGGTCGTCCTTGATCAGGAGAAAGCTTTCGACATATCTGTGCAAAATGTTTTGGAGAACTTTGGTTTCGGATTGGCAGGTTTTTAAATTCTAGTCATTCACGTCAGAATTGTTCTATTTCAGCTAAAGATGTTAAGAAACACGAATGAGGCAAGAAGAAATCAAAAGATATAAACAGAAAAGGGGAGACGAAACAAAGATCAGAGATGGATGCTTTCATGGATTTGGTATGCCTTAACATTCATATGCTAAATTTATTCATAACACATGGCTATAATGAAAGCTGTCGCACAAGTTGGGCAGATCAGTGAATGCTATTCACTTGAAACTATGCATTGAATTAACATGCAGCCATTCATTATGTTTTTGGCGTAATCATTACTTTTTTTCCCACAAAATTGCGCCGTACGCATAACTCTTTATGGATTACGCTTTTTTGGAAGCATATCCACCTTTCCACCCCACCCCCCAATCAAATATTTGTTTTTCGTTTTTTTACTACCATTCAATTAATCCCACAGACAGTATTTTAAGAAAGACTACTTCTACGTAACAATAATATGAGAGTCCGTGGACTTGTGTGCACTTTCCTAAAAGTATAATGTTCTGTTTACAACAACTTTAACCTAGTGTTCTATTTTAAGCATCTGTATGACTTGCCTGCAAATCCTTTTGTTCTAAATCATATTTGGTGGAAAACCAGTCTAAGGTATTTGGCGCTAAAGAGGTGCTTGGGTTTGTTTTTCAGTATGTGTCGGCTTCACAATGTAATGCAAACGGGAGCTATATCTTTTGACGTGCGAGGCAGCTAATCTCTGTCTTAATGGTAGCCAAATTCACAAACTAAATGCGACTCATTGCACCAAGGGCCCAAGTTGCATGTGTACATTTGTCATTTATGTTCCTGGGGCTATGTCTCAGGGTGATAGAGATGGACTGCTCCGGAGACCTAGTGGTTTCAACCCTGGCCAAGTCATACCAGAGACTTTGAAAAATGGTACTAACGATCTGCCTTGTTTGGCTCTTAGCATGAAGAAGTTGGTGTTAGGACTGGTTGGCCTGGTGTTAGGATAATGTGGCTGGGTGGGACATCATGCGGCATATCTGCGACATTATGCACCAGTGCTGAACAAAGACAAAGTAGGCATTACTAAAAAAAAATGCTGAAAATGGCTAGAGAATATTTCATAGGTTTTTTTGGACCACATATATTTCTTTTGGCTGATGGATGCTTATTTTCAATGAAAAAGATGATTTCTTACGATTATTGCGGTAAAGTTCCTTATGAATGGAAGGTTTTTTTTCAAACTTGTCTAAGCATCTCCCTCTCAACACTGAGCAGATGCCATTTGTTCCAGATTTTGTGAATTGGTGAATGGCGTCACACTTTAGCATTCTCAACTACAGAACTGTGAAGTAAATGCTTCTGTTTTAACCCAAATTACTTCATGATTAAACTGTTGCATTAAGCATCATCTATAAGTCTTGTTTTGAAGGGACACTCATCAGCATAAAAGTTCAAACACTAGGCACATTGTAAAATGACCCCAGTAAAAATGCAGGAATGGCATTTATGTTTGCTGCACATACTAATGTCAAAGTGAATTTTGCAGATGGATTGGTGTGTCATCCATGTGAAGTTTATTATGGAAGAAAGTGTTTTTGAGAGACCTAGCAAAGATCCATTGTCCTTGGTAGAACTTGAAACAGCTGTTTCTGTAACTGAACTGAAGGCCAAAGTTTATTTCATGAACTTTCAGGATGAACAAAATGTTGTCATTGCTGCATCAAATCAAGTCAACATAACTGCCGTACAGGTTTTTTTAATTTTTTATAGGGCTGTCCTAACACTAACCTCATAACACAGCACCAAATGCAGCAGCTGGTATTTTTTTCTTAAGTATTTGGCATGCTACAAAAAAAGAATGCCATCATTCTTACGAGATCTGTTTCCATAAAAGCAAAACAAGTAAGAGCAGAGATGATAGCACTACGGTAATACTTTTACGATTTCTGCAAGACGTTTGCAGTCAAATCCCTTAAAATTAATCATGCAAAACCATAATTTTTTTAATTTGAATTTTTGTTCGATTATTTCAGCCCACAGAGACAGAAGCCTCAGCACCTGTGGTAGAGAAAGAAAATGAGGAGCCTACTGAAAGTGCCATAATCAAAGACAAGGTCATTGCTTCAGAAATTACCCCACGACCACCTATTGTGAACGAGGAAGTTGTGGATACAGTGGAGATTAACATTGAGAATGTGGACAGTAGTGATGTGAGTGTAGCCGTTGAAAATGAGAAGAATGAAAAACTGAAGCTCAAGTACAAGTACAAAGAAGGTAGGATGACAAACTTTATAAATTATTATGGATGAATTTAATATGTCTAGCATTCACCTGATACTTTTTTGTGTGCATAAACAATCATCTCACTTGTATGCCTACACCTATATGAGGAATCTCAAGTTTATAAACTTAGTAAAATGGGTCAGTTTTAAGACTTCCGTTGCTAGAATGCACAGTTTTGCATAAGCTTTGTCCATCTGATGGCCTGATGCCATCCGGTGCAGTTGTACATGTAAGCAGTGTTAAAGTAAGGTGTGATAGAAGCTTGGCTGGAAACAGTTGAGAAGGGAAGAGTTACCACGATACATTTTGTTGCTAAAACCTAGATAAGAAAAGGTGAAAACAGCATATGGATGTGTTTGTATTCTGTTTTGATCTTGTTTCAGACCAATGGTCTCCAATCAATCATGAAGGTAAAAAGCAGTATGACAGAGACTTTCTACTACAGCTGCAGAATGCCCCAGAGTCTATGTTGAAGCCGCTTGATCTTCCTGATATTCCGGACATCATTATTGAAAAGGTAAACAGTTTAGAAGTTTGAACAAAATAAAATGTTGACTGCTGCACTTTTATATTTATTTGTAAAATCTGCATACATGTTTGATGGTTTCAAAACATCTATTTTTTAATAGTAGATTGTGAAGAACAGCAGTAATTGTGCAACCATTTGAGTAGATTAATTTTTTTGTTGTTGCAATAACCTTGATAGTTATGATGTTTATCTAAGAAAGATTGATACCTTGTCTTTTCCTCTGTTCCTGCTTCTGCTTGATTTTATAAGCTTTCCATTTCACCATCATATGCCCCTTCACTTGTATGGTTTGGACAGAGGAAAATATTATTGCAAAAAGTATTTTTTGTTTAATTATATGCATTGTTAACTCAAGATGCCCAGAAATTTGAGTTCTTCGATGAATACTTGTTTGGAATGAAAATGAACTATTCAATTCACACTGCTTCATAATATATTATATAATTTGTAATATTTGTTCTAGGCCCCAACACGATCTGCAAACAGAGATTTTGCAGAGGGTAGCAGTTTTGTGGACTTTATACGCAGATATGTATGGTCTGGTGGTCCAAATCGGGTATGTATTGTTACCTTTACTTGACATAATTGATAAATAATTGTGTTAATTTTGTGTTATGGTAGAATCATACCTATAAAACCTGAAATATCCATTTACTTTCAGTTTTTGTTGATGGTAATTTGTTTTAAAACAGTATGTAGGTCATCATATTTAAAAATTTGTAATGGACACCATCAGTAGTTTTCAAGGTAATGGGATTATAGCTATGTTAAAAAAAAGATGAAAAGCATCTGAATATTTATGGCAAATCGTTTATACCTGGCTGTAAAAACTTTATTTCAGGGTAGGGCAAGTGGTCAGCGAGGTAGGGGTGGTCCTGGAGGCAGTGCAACTCAGGCAAAGCACATCAACCTTTCAATACAAAAAGACATTGAGCTACATCATGCCAAAGAGGCCTGGAAACCTGGACATAGAGTTGAAAAGATGGATGGTGAGGTGGACTTGAAGAGTGAAGTAATTATAGCTTATTGAAGATTATTTTAATAACCAACCAAATTCAAGAAAGTTCATTATTTTCCAAGTTAAGCAGCACAGAGGAAAAGCTTACAAAATTCAGTTCTTGATTTGAATGGGTCAGTGAAAATAATATGTTCAGTATTCAGATATAAAACACGGTTGAAGTCAGTAACATTAAAATATGCTATACTTGCAAAAGTTGTTTCGATTATTAGTGTAGCCGGAGTTGTGGCAGAGCAATATTGTGATTGTCATTCATATAAACGACAACTCAAACTCTGAGCTATCTCTGAAGCTACTAAATACCTCACGATTGAACAGTTGCATTGCACTAGAGATATTTTGCCTGGATAATGTGGTGATGAGGCAGTATTTACACATCCAGTAGGACACAGTTAGATGCTGCACAGTATGCCACCCAAGTAGAACTAGCACACATCCAGTAGGAAACCAGCACAAACTCAATATCTATTTTGGGGTCCTGTATCATTGCTTACAATTTTCCTAGAAGTAACACACTACTTTTAAAAAAAGTACAAGGCAAGACATTTCTCACACAACCTAAACTTTAAGAATCTATGCTGATATTTCAAGCTGCATTTTGTAGAGGTATCCAAATTTTAGTAAATGGCAACTGTATTAAGTTGGTAGTCATTCTGTGTTATTATATTAGGTTTGTAGTCCGAATAATGATAGCACATTGGTATTCAACCACTTCTATTTCTGAATACATGGTTGTGTATTTTGTTTTAAATTTTGGTTAAGAATTTTGCACTTCCATCTTAAAAATGTGCATACATGCTCTTTATTCTTTCAGGCTACTACCAACTACAATCAAAGAATGACATCTCCAGCCTTTCAGAACAGCATGCCAACCACGCAGCAGGGATTATTTCAACTGCCACAGGAAAACACAGGAATCTTTACCCCGCATGCTCATACACACGCTTACAACAACCCTCCAGCTGTTTTCTACAATACAGCACAGCTACAGAATAGACCCCCCTCTGCTTCAGGCATGAGTGGTCCAGGACAGCAGCCAGCAAAGAAACGAGAACGCAAAGGGTTGCCGATAATAGACCCAAATAGTGGGAAGGATATTACGCTAGAAGTTCAACAGGCACGAGGGACACCCCCCTCATCGGCTACCTTGGGGCCACACAGCACTGTCAGTGGTCAGGAGGTGAGATTGAAAAGTTATCTTTCTTAACAGCGATTAATGAATGTAATATTTATTTCAAGTCCTATTTTCTATTGGTTTCATCACGTTAAATAGATGTATCTATGCCTTGTCAAATTATTCTTTGCCAACAACTTCGTTACATTCTTCATTATTTTTCTATCAAAAAAAAATTTGAATGATTAGATGTTTGTACAACTATGTCATATATTTATACTTTTTTCATTATAAAGAAACTGGTCTAGTTCATTTTCTTGTGTATAGATACAAGCAACAAACAAAACCAAGTCATTTCAGTATCAATGCTTTGTTTTTAAGCATGTGTTTACCCCCAATTTTGTTGAATGCTTATGCCCCTTTTGATGCACATTTCTTTCTGCATGTTCGCTGTTAGCTTGTATGTGGTGTCTGTAAGGCATTGATTGTCAACAATTACCATTTTGCAAGTCTCAGAATCCACTGGACAAATTTCAGACAAATTTGTAGGATACAGATAAATTTGTAGGATACATCCTTCTGAAAATGCTGCCAAGCTACCATAAAATATGACTTGTACAAACAAACAAAATTATTCAGATGGTTAATTCTGTTGGCATAGAACTGAACTGAACTTATCTAACTGTATTTTGGCATGAAGAACTTTAATGTTGGTTTGCCATTGATAAAAATAGAATGAAACCAAAAATATCTCCAGAAAAATCACCAGACTTGGACAAAATTTGAAGAAATTGCATTCAGCTTTTCACTTGGTGTTCATCAGGTTTCAGATATGGTTGGTTGCAGCTGCTTTTATCAGACTGGTCACTTGAAGGCAATGTCCCAGACATGTCACAATATATAGTGTTGCTATTTTCAGCCATTGTGAATGATTGTAGTCCTTGGGATTTGGGTACAATGAAAGAGTATACAATTTTTATTATTTGCTTGAACTTTCAGATGTTTTACTTAACTGAAATTTTTTTTTCGATTATTTTCTGGGTTTTTTAAACAATTGAAAATTACTTTCCAATCATGAATCATACTTGTGGATGGAACAGTGTGGGTGGGATGCAGAAGATGCTGATGTAGGCAATGCAATTTTTAAAAGAAATTAATAATTTGGTCGTTCTGGTGAAAGTGTCTGTGATGGCACGTATAACTCTTTTTATTGATTTTTATTGATTGCATTAACAACACTTGCTATGTTATATAGACAGGTGATCGTTCAGTTTGTGCTCAACTAAATCAAGCTTGGCCACCACTGACCACTCATTCATCTCATTAAGGAACTAAACTTGGCACACACAACTTCAAGGCCTGTAAAATAATAGATCCATATGTGCCAAATTGTACTTTTTTCACCTAATTAATACATACCTAGCCCATATATGAATTGTGCTTTTCTGGTACGTTAAAAAATGAAGTTTTCTTTTGTCATGTTTATTGTAATCACTTAAATCCCGCTCATATAAATTTAAGAACTTTAAAATTATTAAAATTTGTCCATTCCAGAACTTCATGATATTTCTTATTTTTAGTTTCTTAAATTTGAAAAATTGATAATCAAGATAGCAGACCAGTCTGTACTTGTAAAAAAAATTTGGGGCAAATTATTTATGGTATTAAGAGTTTGTGGATGTTAGTGCATATTGATCTTTTTAACTTGAAAAATGTCCAGTCACAAAAACAATACTGCTGTAAATGATCTGGTTCATACATACTGGAAAACATGAACTTTTTACTAAAGTGTTGAAAAGTTCTTTCTACTTTTAAGATTTTTCCATCTGTAATATCGACTTCATTATGACAATTACTGAGAGATTTCTTTTAATGAAATTAACATTTTTTTTTTCTTTCACACACAGCTTGTATCACAAGAGTCCAAGATGATGACGGTAATGCATAGCTGTTAGGCTGTGGGCAAGTTAATAATTAAGTGTTGTGAAATAGAGTTGTACCTGCATAAAATCAACATGAAAATTGATCATTTTCTCTCAGAAATTGCAAGTATTAAACTTGTTATGTCCTTATCTGTTGAAAGACTAATGCATTGATGAAATTAGACCTGATTTTGATTGCTAGTTGAAATCAACTCCAGAGTTTTGTTTAGCACGTGATTACCATGTTGACATTTTGCTTGCGAAGCAGGGAATCTGACTAGCTGTTCATTATGACAATTACTGAGAGATTTTTTTTAATGAAATTAACATTTTTTTTTCTTTCACACACAGCTTGTATCACAAGAGGCCAAGATGGTGGCGGTAATGCATAGCTGTTAGGCTGTGGGCTAGTTAATAATTAAGTGTTGTGAAACAGAGTTGTACCTGCATAAAATCAACATGAAAATTGATCATTTTCTCTCAGAAATTGCAAGTATTAAACTTGTTATGTCCTTATCTGTTGAAAGACTAATGCGTTGATGAAATTAGACCTGATTTTGATTGCTAGTTGAAATCAACTCCAGAGTTTTGTTTAGCACGTGATTACCATGTTGACATTTTGCTTGCGAAGCAGGGAATCTGACTAGCTGTTCTCGAAATAAATGTAGAGAATTATGTTCTTTTTGGTTTTTACAAAAGGTATCACACTCTCATTTCATATAATTGATTTTTTGTACAACAACATTAAAAAGGATTTTGTTGATATAACAAAATCACTTCAGATATCGCTTGAAATTGAACTGGGTCCATTTTCATCTATTTGTCTAGTGTGTGAGCAGATTAAAGACAATGGTAATGATACTTGCCATTGTTGGGAAAAAATAATTTTCCTATAAATTTCATGCAGGTAAAAGTCAGTATAACAGTTTATGATAAAAACAATCTTATTTATGGTGGTGGCAGATTCCTAATTTGTTAAAAACTTTCTCTGAATCCACACTACATCTCAAATGTTAAAACAAGGAGAGGAAACCCGGATTAGAAAAATTTCAAATCTCTGAGCTGAACTTTGGTGCGAAACTATTACACAGTGACATGTAGCTTGAATCATTTGTTCCAGAGAATGCAGGAGAAATGGGAAATTGTTGTCCCTTTATTATATGTTAAGAAACTATAAGAGCCCATTTTTTCATACAGGTTTTGAACAAGGCAAGTTGATTTTACACAATTAGTCCCAGTTTATTCAACTATATAATTTTGATGGTCTTTTGTCAAAATTGAAGTCAAACCTTTTGTAAACAATTGCATTTTTAGCCAAATCATCTTAGAGAGTTTTATGTTGGTTGATAAATTGAGATTTTATTTTCAGACGTATTTTTCTCAAGTTTGCATGTACGAATTATGCTTTTCTGGTATATTAGAAAATAAAAAACAAAGCATGTAAATATTTTATTTTGTCATTTTTATTATAATCACCTAAGTCACTCATTCTATAAATTAGAGAGTATATTGAAAAGAAATGTTGCTGCATAAATATCATTCTGTATATGACCCATTTAAAAACCATCATGGGTTTCTTTATGAAAAATTGCCTCCTATTTAATTGGTGCCAAACGGAAAGTGGATTTTACAGTGTCTTGTAGATGAAAACTTCATACATGCCAACCATTACGCTTTTGGCGTAATCATTACGCTTTTTCCCACTAAATTCCGCGTTACGCGTTAACGTTTATAGATTACGCTTTTTCGATATATCCATCTTGCAAAAAAAAAAAAAATTTTTTTTTCGTTTTTATTAGCATTACTTTATTTTTTACATACTGTTTTATTTTTAATTAAAAAATACCCCGCTTCTACATAACTACGATATACGAGTATACTTGTCCGTGGACTTTCCTAATATTCATGTTCTATTTATAGCAACTACATGTATCATGTTACTAAGATACTTTCAACCTCATATTCTATTTTTAGCGGCTTAGTGAGGAGAGAACAGACTGGTTTCTATTTTGTTTAAATCATTATGCACATACTCTTTGTTATAATTTTCTATAGTGCAGAACCAGTCTAAAAGTTTTTTTTTGCGCTAAAAAGTATTACAAAATTCTCAATGCGTTTATGAGTGCAAAAAATATCTCTTAAATAATTTCACAGATGGGTTAGAAAAAGTCAATAATAAACAAAGCAAAATGTAATCAATCCTCCAAACACGACGAGGGCATCATCACGTGACGTCTAATCGTTGGCGCTAAATGGCTTCAGATGTTAAGATGGGTTCTAGTCTTTGTGTATGTTAGAGCACATTTGTTTCCCCAAGAATTTCGCAGATGGATCAGAAAAAAGCAAAACAACGAGTCCTCCAAAGATTCAAAGATGAATATATGAATGGCATAATACAGCGTTCCATTCTAGGAAAGCATCATGCTCATTGCAGACTGTGCAGAAACGATTTTAGCATTGGTCATGGTGGTAAATTTGATGTGGAAAAACACATGAAAACAAGGAAACACATCGAATTAGCTCGCCTTACGAACTCTAATACTAAGGTAACTTCTTATTTACAGCAGAGCTCAAGTGCAGACTTGAATACTATAAATGCTGAGGTGTTATTTACTGAGTTTTTAATAGAACACGGACTACCCTTAGCGGTAGCAGACCACGTTGGTCCCTTGTTCAAGCGGATGTTTCCTGATTCGAAAATTGCGGAAAAATATGCTTGTGCAAGAACAAAATCATCTCACATTGTTCGGTGCCTAGCAGAAGATAGTTCACTTAAAATTGCAGAAGCAATGAAAATTGGGCCGTTTAGTATTGCCACAGACGGGAGTTGTGATTATGATGATAAAAAGTTGTACCCAGTATGTGTTAGATACTTTGACAGTGAAAAAGGCAAAGTCATGAGTGTTCTTCTTTCTTTACCAGAATTAACAGTAGATTCCACTGGACAAAACATTTTCTTGCTTGACAATGTTTTGAAGAAACATGACATAAGTTGGCAGAACTGTATGGGGTTTGCAGCTGATAATGCATCAGTGATGACTGGAATTCATAAAGGAGTTGCATCCTATATTTTGAAAATGTCTCCATCAGTGTTCATAACAGGTTGCCCCTGTCATTTGATGCACCTTGCTGCTGGTAAGGCTGCTGATAAATTAGAAGTAGATATTGGCCATTTGTTAATAGATATCTACTATTATTTGGAGAAAAGTAGTAAAAGGAAACAGGCTCTAAAGTTGTTACAAGATCAGTTTGATCTTGAAGACTATAAAGTTATAAAGCATGTGTGTACAAGATGGTTATCCCTTGGCAAATGTGTTAGCCGTTTACTTGAGCTTTGGGATGCACTACAAGCATTCTTTCAAACTGAAAGTGATTCTGCACAGAGAAAACGTGGTGGAAAAGTGAAGAAGAGTGGTACAAAAGCAGAATCTGTTATTGCAAGTCAGAAGAGAACAAGAGATGAAAGTATAGACAGACATACTAACAATAAAGAGATTGGTGTAGCAGAAAGAAAGAAATTTAAATCCATGGAATTTTTATTTGAGAGGCCTCTGTCTATCCAGCTAGAGGGCCTCCAGGCTCAGACCATGACTGTGAAAGATAAATCTTTTGACATAAAATCTCATCAGCCATCTGGATCAGGTTCTTCAGAGTATAAATCTGTTAAAAAGCATACTGGATCTTCTCATACTTCCAAGGGCAAAACTAGCAAAGTGGATACTAAGATGGCACAGAAAGAAAAAGAATCTGTTCACTGCTTAGAAGACTCTAAATGTGAGATGGTTTACAAAAAGCTTAATGATCCAGTTACAAAACTGTACTGCTTGTTTATGAAGAGTGCCATTCCATTGTTTGATGCAGCAAATGTTGTATTGCAGAAAGAAGAACCATGCATTCATATTATGCACAAGATTCTGTCAAACCAGTTGTTAGATTTGCTAATAAGGTTTATTAAGCCAGAAATCATCACATCAGCCAAACTTTTAACTGATATTGACTTTCATGACCATGCAAACCAGAAAGATAATGAAGATCTAGCTATTGGTGCAGAAGCAAGAGAATTCATACAACACAATTCTACTCTTCCTGTGAAGATGTTCTATGATAATGTTAGAGATTATTATGCTACAGCCTGTGATTACATGCTCCATAAATTCCCATATGGAGATGAACTGCTTTTAAATGCTTCAGTTGCTGATGTAAATGAGAGACAGTCAAAAAGCTTCAAAAGTGTTAGATTCTTTGTCAAGAGATATCCCTTTCTATTGCCACCCTTGTCTAACTTGGATCATCTGGAAGAAGAATTCCTGAAATATCAAGTTGGGATTCTACCTGACAATATACTTAATGCAGATAGAGTTGATGTGCAATGGCACCTTATTTCCCAGCTAAAAGACTCTATCACTGGAAGAAATAAATTTCCTCTTCTTTGTCAGGTTATGAAAGGAATATTGGTTCTTTACCATTCTAATGCTGACTGTGAGAGATTGTTCAGTGTTGTTAACAAAAATAAAACTGAATTCAGGTCCAGGCTAAGTAACCCAGTACTGAGTGCTCTACTGGTATGCAAAACATTCATGGCCTCAGCTGGTACAAAATGTTTTGAAATGCAACATGACAATCTGTTGCTTTCTAAAGCTAAAAGTGCTACATATGAACACTTTAACCATTAATGAATGATAAAAGATGAGAAAAGCAAATAAATCATTGTTAATTGTTATTGTAGTATGTTATATGTGGATTACTCTTTCTGCTTGGATTCCTCTTTTTGACCACTTGGATTACACTTTTTCCTCGTCAGGGGTTGGCATGTATGAAACTTGTTTCATGCTCGACACTGTCCGATCAGAACAAGAACAAATCTACAATGCTTTACAAACATGGTTTGTGCCACTCCATGGACATTGGAAATAGGCTTATTTTTTTATTAACCTTAGCCTGGAGAACATGCTCAGCTTAAAGTAAAAGAAATATTAATTAGAAAGTTTTACTCGAGGAATGAAACACTGATCATAGAAGTGTCCACATTTACATTTATTAAAATATATGCACAACCAAGAAAGTATACCAGACAAAAAAGGTTATGTTCTAACCCCAGTGTGTTGTCATTGAAAGACTTTTGCTAACAGGTTTTTGTTTTTGCCAAATGTTGTGACGTTTGGCATTTAAGTATATGTTCAGCAGTTGATGAGAACTTTGTGCCGGTAGAGTTTGTAATGTTTTCCAGTTGTAATTGACCTTTTTTTAGGTGAAAAAGTCGTCAGTGATGATATTATCCTTCTCTAGATGTAGATGATATAGATGAAGAATATGTGAATTCCTCGTTTCTGAGTCTGGCAGACTTCGTATGTATTTTGGGCTGAGGTGGGGTTAACGACACGATGAAGTACAAGTTGTTTCCTTCTACTTTAGAGGTCTTTTGGCATTAGAATAAGGAGTAATAAGAAACTATGGGCTGTAAATTGACAAATTGTAGATTAAGAAATCTTTGAGAATAAAGAGCAAGTGATGCATATGATTTTTGGACGTTGTTGTATCTATCTATTGCTGTTCATTAACAGTTGTCATTACAATTTGGAATACTCTGGTTTCTTTCTTGATTTGGACAAACCCATAGTTTAGCTAATAATGAGCAAAATTTTTGAATAACCAGGTATTATTTATTTGGTTCAAAATAAAAACTGCTATCCATTTTAAAAAGCATATTTTTTCAAACAAAACGTTCACAGAGGATCATTTTCATCCAGGAAGTAGTTTGGAAAAGACATGGAAAATCCTGTTTTATTTATGTCAACACCTGTAACATAGCACTGTAATGTTACTTTTATAAGCCATTTGATGTCTTGTTGTCAAATAGAAATGTGAAACTAATGATAATTAGTGTTCTTTTGTTTATTTGAACAAAATAAAAATTTAAAAACAGTAATATAAAACCTGCTATTATTGCATATGAGTAAGATGATTATTCCAAAAATTGTTCCTTAGAATATCTTATTTATACCTTTAAATCTAACCCCTATAGACTGTTCTCATTAATCTTCGGCACTCAGCAAGTGGTTTTTTGACTGCTTTCACTGCTCGGGTGGCCTATTGGTTTGAGTGTCCGCCTTGGATGTCGGAGGTTGCATGTTTGAACACCAGCAGAGATGTACCAAAAGCTTATTTTAAAAGTGGTACTTTCAGCATTTAGAGGTTGGTTTTAGGACTGGTGGGCATTGTCAGGATAATGTGAATGAGTCGGACATCATGCTACATACATGTCTGTGTCGTGATGCTCCAGTACAGACATCTCTAGACTGCCATACTGCAGACATGTTAAAGCTTTGTTAAAAATCCAAATTGCAGGTGTATACTATTTTTGTTTCATGTATTTTAAAACTATTTTTCCTTGTATATTTTTTTATGCATCTCTTTTGATATGTTTTGTTATCATTCATCTATTCTTCCTTGGTTTCAATGCAACTTTTGAGTGCACAATGTGCCATAGATGGCAGTGAGTATAAAGGTTGAAGCTGGCAAAACTGCTAAGAATTGCTGACCCATGTTAAGGCATTAGAAAGCTTTCTTCTGTATCCATAAGTTCTGGACGCATGGAAATATATAGGTGATTTGAGTGCTCAAAAAGGCCCACCCAGTCTTATCTTGACACTGGCCGACCAGTCCTAACAGTAACCTCTTAACACAGCACCAAATGCAGCAGCTGTTATTTTTTGTTAAGTATTTGGCATGCCATAAAAAAAGAATGCCGTCATTCTTACGAGATCTCTTTCCATAAAAGAAACTAAACAAATAAGAGCAGAGATGATAGCACTAGTGATTTTAATACTTTTATGATTTCTGCAAGACGTTTGCAGTCAAATCCCTTAAAATTAATCATGCAAAACCATAATATTTTTAATTTGAATTTTTGTTGTTCGATTATTTCAGTCCACAGAGACAGAAGCCTCAGCACCTGTGGTAGAGAAAGAAAATGAGGAGCCTATGGAAAGTGCCATAATCAAAGACAAGGTCATTGCTTCAGAAATTACCCCACCACCACCTATTGTGAACGAGGAAGTTGTGGATACAGTGAAGATTAACATTGAGAATGTGGACAGTAGTGATGTGAGCGTAGCTGTTGAAAATGAGAAGAATGAAAAACTGAAGCTCAAGTACAAGTACAAAGAAGGTAGGATGACAGACTTTATAAATTATTATGGACGCATTTAATATGACTAGCATTCACCTATTTTTTTGTGTGCAAAAACAATCATCTCACTCGTATGCCTTTACCTATGTGAGGAATCTCAAGTTTATAAACTTAATAAAATGAGTCAGACTTCCGTTGCTAGAATGCACAGCTTTTCATAAGCTTTGTCCAACTGGTGGCCTGATGCCATCTGGTGCAATTGTACATGATGTAAGCAGTGTTGAAGTAAGCTGTGATAGAAACTTGGCTGGAAACAGTAGAGAAGGGAAGAGTTACCACGATACATTTTGTTGCTAAAACCCGGATAAAAAAGGTGAAAACAGCATATGGATGTGTTTGTATTCTGTTTTGATCTTGTTTCAGACCAATGGTCTCCAATCAATCATGAAGGTAAAAAGCAGTATGACAGAGACTTTCTACTACAGCTGCAGAATGCCCCAGAGTCTACGTTGAAGCCGCTTGATCTTCCTGATATTCCAGACATCATTATTGAAAAGGTAAACTGTTCAGAAGTTTGAACAAAATAAAATGTTGACTGCTGCACTTTTATATTTTCTTGTAAAATCTGCGTACAATTTGATGGTTTCAAAACATCTATTTTTTAATAGTAGATTGTGAAGAACAGCAATAATTAAATAAACCATTTGATTAATTTCTTGTTGTTGCAATAACCTTGTTTGTTATTACGTTTATCTAAGAAAGATTGATATCTTGTCTTTTCCTCTGTTCCTACTTCTGCTTGATTTTATAAGCGTTCCATTTTCACCATCATACGCCCCTCCACTTGTATGGTGGGGACAGAGGAAAATATTGCAAAAGTATTTTTTGTTTAATTATATGCATTGTTAACTCAAGATGCCCAGAAATTTGAGTTCTTGGAAAACTTGTTTTGAATAAAAATGAACTATTCAATTCACATTGCTTCATAATATATTATATAATTTGTAATATTTTTTTCTAGGCTCCAACACAATCTGCAAACAGAGACTTTGCAGAGGGCAGCAGTTTTGTGGACTTAACACCCAGATATGTATGGTCTGGTGGTCAAAATCTGGTATGTATTGTTACCTTTACTTGACATAATTGATAAATAATTGTGTTAATTTTGTGTTATGGTAGAATCATACTTATAAAACCTGAAATATCCATTTACTTCCAGTTTTTGTTGATGGTAATTTGTTTTAAACCAGTCTGTAATGTTGATCCATTACGAAAATTTAGATCACCGAATTTGAGAATTTGTAATGGACACCATCAGTAGCTTTCAAGGTAATGGGATTATAGCTATGTTAAAAAAAGTTGGAAAGTGTCTGAACATTTGTGGCAAATCGTTTATACCTGGCTGTGAAAACTTATTTCACAGCAGTAATATTTTTATATTCACATAGTGTTGTGATACAATGTGATGGCCTTCTTCTTGCAGTCAGGTGGAGTCCCACGCAGGGCAAGTGGTCAGCGAGGTAGGGGTGGTCCTGGAGGCAGTGCAACTCAGGCAAAGCACATCAACCTTTCAATACAAAAAGACACTGAGCAGAATCATGCCAAAGAGGCCTGGAAACCTGGGCATAGAGTTGAAAAGATGGATGGTGAGGTGGACTTGAAGAGTGAAGTAAGTATAGCTTATTGAAGATTATTTTAATAACTAACCAAATTCAAGAAAGTTCATTATTTTCCAAGTTAAGCAGCATTGAGCAAAAGCTTACCAAATTCAGTTCTTGATTTGAATGGGTCATTGAAAATAATATGTTCAGTATTCAGATGTAAAACACGGTTGAAGTCAGTAACATTAAAATATGCTATACTTGCAAAAGTGGTTTCGATTATTAGTGTAGCCGGAGTTGTGGCAGAGCAATATTGTGATTTGTCATTCATATAAACGACAACTTAAACTCTGAGCTATCCCTGAAGCTACTAACCACCTCACGTTTGAACAGTTGCATTGCACTCGAGATATTTTGCCTGGATAATGTGGAGAAACAGTATATGCATAATACGTGACAACCAATATGCTTTTGGCGTAATCTTTACAGTTGGTAGTATCAAGACCATAAAATTGATGGCAGCATCTGGTAGTTATGTGAAGAATAGTCCTGTGCTGCTATATAAATGTATGATGGCAATATCACAGTAGATTAATGCCAGTAATGTGTTTAAGTGATTAAATGCCGAAACTTGTTCAGGTTTATTTTGCAATTGCCTATTTTGTAAGGTAAAATTACAACATTGGTATTGTTTTATTGCATGTGATTAAGAGATAAATGGTTATATATATTTTCTTTATTTGTGCTACTCTATTTTTTTGATTATGTTGCAACTGTTTTTTAAATAATGCAAATGTACTTAATAAAATCATTATAGATTTTTAGCAAGAAGTAACCGTTTGAATGCAACCAATAAATTCTGCTGCTTGTTCCTTGTATGATTCCTTATTTTTGATCTCAAAAGTTGGTAGATGGATTTGGAATCCAGCTTTCAAAGCTACAAAGTAAATAAACCTTTTTCAAATGATATTTCCCAAATATATATTGATGCATTTTGAAATATTGTATTCATTTTCAATTTGTGCATAACACTACAAATACATGGGCCAATGGACCAAGGAACAATTTCCTAAAAGATGATTGAAATGGAGCTGTATTGTATGATCATTACAGAGCAAAACTAGGACACTTGAGATTTAATTTAATTTAATGTGAAGCTGAAAAAAAAGGTGAATAGTTTTAAGAAGCTAAGAGAGAAAACTTGTTGGAAATACATAAACACAAAATTATTTTCTTTTACAGGAGCTGTTCAAGAAGGTTCGAGCTATTCTTAATAAACTTACCCCACAGAAGTTCCAGACACTGGTAGCTAAAATGCAAGCACTTGAAATTGACACTGAAGCCCGCCTCAAAAGTGTGATTGACCTTGTGTTCGAAAAAGTAAGATGTTTAAACTTTCACATGTTTTGCTATGGTACACCACAAAGTCCAAATGGGGCATATTGTTTAACAGCTGTCTGTGCATGTAAATATTTTGTTTGTCCACAACTGTTAAAAAACATCAAGATCTATTAAAGGACGCTAAAACTTTCCTTGTCCTGCATCTGTGTTTGGAAAAACCATCTCTGTTAGATGCACAAATCAATTTTGGGATCTTTTTTTAAACCTTTGGAGGAAAAAGTCTAGGGTCAGCACACAAAAAAAGGGAACAGTCTGCCAACCATTATATTTTTGGCCTCATGATGACGCTTTCTTTCACTAAATTAAGTTTTGTGCTTGCAGCTTTTGCTTTTCTGGATACATTGAAAATAAAAAACAAAACAATAAATATGTCCTTTTTAGGGTTTCTAACAGCTGTTTTACTGTTACTGTTAAACAGCTGTTTTTTTTGAGAAAAATCAAAAACAGCAAACAGCTGGGTTGTTTTCAGAACTGATTTTACTGTTTTTTCTTTAAAAAACTTTGCTTAATAAAAAATTAAAATTAAATATAAATTGTTTAAAATGTTTTTGCCTAATAATATAAAAGTGAGGTTACGTAACATGTAACGGTCTTTTTTCAAATCCTTTCTCGAAGTGTGTTCATAGCTTGAAAAATTTCGTTGAGCATAGGCAAGTTCACGTCAAACTCGCCAAACATTTTTTGGCGCGAACTTGCCTAATAATATAAAAATTTATTATTATTTTTTAGTAATAATCAAATAATATTTTTAAAACAAATATAATACAATCTAAGTAAATTATTATAAAAATAAGTTTATAATATTTTACATGTAATAGATTCTAAAAATAAATAAAATACAAAATTATTATTTATAAATCATAAATTACATTTTAAAATTGCATTATAGTTATAAGAAAACATATATTGACTGTAATAATGATTCTTTGGTATCTACATTCCTATGTTTTTTCTTTAATAGTTTTTCAGTTTTATTTGTACTTTTCACGTATTTTAGAAAACGACACTTCTTTTTTTCTTTTTTTCGCAAGAAAATAAAAAACAAGATTTAAATATTAAACCTGATATTTGAAATCCAATCCGGTACCATGCCTCAAATAAATTAATCATACACAAAAGATTTTAATACTCTAGTTTCTCAGATTTTAAACCCCAGTTTTAGATAATAGATTTTTCATTTCCAGCATAATTGTTTTAAAATAATGTTTCTTTTTATT
Source organism: Unio delphinus (assembly GCA_029339505.1). NCBI lineage: Eukaryota > Metazoa > Mollusca > Bivalvia > Unionida > Unionidae > Unio > Unio delphinus. Next base: position 12,491,561 of record JAQISU010000090.1, on the reverse strand, counting down.
TATTTTTTATAAAACAGATGTTCTGTGATGTATGTATCAAGGCAAAGTTTGTCAATCAATTGATATTTTGAAGAAGGAGTGTGTCACCAAACATAAATCCAGGCGGTGTAAATAATATTTGTGCATTTTAGTCATTGATCTTTTCCTTTTTGCCATCAATCCCGTGTTACAGCTACAGAGACTTAAACTCCGCAGGAAGAAATAGCAAACAACAAATAAACAAGTTTTGCATAATTAAAAATAATTATTTATTTCTCAAAATACAGGAGTGAAAGCATCCCTATATTGGGTGTTAACTTATGCTAATATATACGGTCCAATATTGTTTACTCTTGTAAGTTTAATTCGCGAGAATGGAGATCCTATTTTGCTTGTTGAGAAAATTTATACAGCATTCAGTGATCATTCTTTTGGGATTTAGGAAGCATTGTCATTGTGAAAATAATCTTTAAAAGTTTCATTTGCAAATAATCAGCAGGTAATTATGCAGTTTAAGTAACTGTTGCATAAATATTAATTGTCTGAAATTAAATCTAGCCATGTCTGTATGGGATCATGCAGTAAAGCGAAAAAAATGCAAAAACTAAAGAACTTCAAGGTCAGTGCAACCGATGCAATAAAGTCATAAAATGCTCAGGAAACTCAACAACAACTCTAAAGAGCCATCTCAAGACACATGGAATAAATTTCGACAGAGAACAGCAACAAGAGCCACCATCCAGCAAAAATGTTGTGAGCTAGAAGCCAACTCCCAAGCCAACTCTTACAATGGATGCTTTTTTGAAGAAAATGACTCTTAAGGAGATTGTTACTGACATGGCCACGGACAACATTACAATTCGTGCGATAACAAGGAACAAATACATCCGCCAGTCAGTATCGAGAGATGGTTTTAATCTTCAAAAAAAATGAGACTGGCGTAATGAAATTAATTCACGACGATTTTGACGAAAAAAAGCTTCTCATGGTTCGCAACAACAGGGAACTGTTAAAAAAAAGGCGCAAAGTTTAGTCTTTCGGTTGATGAATATACCAGCTCGAGGAATCGTCGATATTTCGGTATTAATTTGCACGAGAATATCAATAGGAAGACAATAAAAACTGGATTAGTTCGCATTCTTAGATCTTGCTCAGCACTCGACATGATTGATATGGTCAAAAATCATGTCAAAGATTTTGGATTATCGTTCGATCATGACATCGTTGGATCGACTCTTGATGGTGCTTTGGTCAATAAAAAATTTATTCAACATGTCAAGTCAATTGGACAACTTTGCTTGAATCACTGTATTCACCTTGGTGTTTGTGACACATTATTTCCAAAGAAAGCTATAGAAGAACCAGAATTTGATGATTCGTTGCTGGATAGTGACGAAGTTGCTGAAGATGACGATTTTGATGACATTGCTGATGTTGACTTTATTAAAGACACTGATGCTGAGGAAGAAATTGACTACAATGAAATTCTTAAGAATGCACGAAAATTGATCAAATTTATAAAAAAATCTTCAGTTAAAAATCAAGTATTCCAAGACAAAGTCTTCGCTGAGCTTGGACATCATAAGGAGTTGCATTTGGATATCAAGACTCGCTGGAACTCTATTCCAACAATGCTAGACTCCTTAATTCAGACAAAGAAACCTCTTCGTGAGACACTTTTGGAGTTTGAGGCAGAAGAATATATTAATTGCGTTGATTTTGAGGCATTGAAAGTTCTGAAAAATGTGCTAGAACCAGTTGAGCTTGCTGTCAAAAATTTAAGCAAAGAAGATGCTACATTGTTGTCTGCAGATGTAATAATCAAGTTTATGCTTCAGAAACTCTCAGACATCGATCATGAAATCAGTCGAACGCTTCATGACAACATAAAGCGACACATTGATGAGTGAATTAACAACGATGTTATGAACCTTTTATCTTCACTTAAAGATCCTTCTATTTCGCCATCAAAAAACACACTCATATTTGCTGCCAGTCTTGCTTCTCGCTTATTCTGTGTTATTGATGATTACGATGATGATGATGATGAAGAGAAACAATCTGAAACTCTTTCAAATGATGCAGAAGAAAGAACAATGTCACTTCAAGAGGAGCTGAATTTGAAACTTCAAGAGAGTACCACCACCACTAACGCTGCTCAAGGTAAATTCAAATGGTTGAAGAGTGAATTTGTATTGTTTAAAAACACTGGTAAACGAACAAATCATCTTCAAAAGCTTTATGATGCTCTACTATCGATCAAACCCACTTCAACTGACGTGGAACGTGTTTTCTCCGTGAGTGCTAGCTTTTGCACTAAAATCAGATCTCGCTTATCTGACAAATCGCTGAATGCACTGGTCTTCCTCAAATTTTTTTATAAGTCAAAAAAGAAGTAAAAAAAAGTTTTTTAAAACATGTCATTAAAAACATATAAATATAAAACTTTGCAGAACAAATTTTTTTATTTTAATGCATTTTAAGGAAAAACTTTTTGGAAAATAAGAAACAGTAAACAGCTGTTTTTTTAAAAAGTACTGTTTTTGAGAAACCCTAGTCCTTTTTATTCTCTTTTGTGCTCTTTTAACTTCTGAAGATTTGCATTATAATAGGGCAAGAGCACTTACTTCATGACCCATTTCCAATAAAAGTTTTTTCAAGATTGAACTTTCCTCAGATTATTTGTATTGATACGCTAGTTAGTGGACCAGTCAATACTTATAGAGAAAATGGTGCCAAATGTTTATATGTTGGTGCCAAATGTTTATATGTTGATCATTGTTAAGCTGATGGATGTTTTCATGTTCGAAATATCAGATCAGAAAAAATGGACAAATTAGCAGTGTTTTATGAACTTTTAATGCGAGTATTGTAATAACAGCTTGCCACAAAAACATTATCATGCTTTTGTCCGATTGTCACTTCATGAATCATTCAGTGCAAGTTACACATACGCTAGTTAGTGGACCAGTCAATACTTATAGAGAAAATGGTGCCAAATGTTTATATGTTGGTGCCAAATGTTTATATGTTGATCATTGTTAAGCTGATGGATGTTTTCATGTTCGAAATATCAGATCAGAAAAAATGGACAAATTAGCAGTGTTTTATGAACTTTTAATGCTAGTATTGTAAATAACAGCTTGCCACAACAACATGATCATGCCTTTGTGTGATTGTCACTTCATGAATCATTCAGTGCAAAGTACACATATGGTAGTTATAGAGTGCTGAATGCAAATAAATTTTCATGATTTTGTGTTTGTATTCTGGTTATTATCCATATAGATTTTGCCCCTTGTGAAAAAATTGACCAGCTACAGAACATTTAATTAGCAAGATTTTTTTCACGTACATAAGTACACATTTAGCGTGCAAATTGCACTTTTTGGGCCACTGATAATACCAATACCACATACCTCCCATAGGTGGTGGGTTGATGTTATCAAGTATGCTTAAGCACATATTTATTATTATTATTTTCTGATTTCAGGCTATTAGTGAACCAGGATTTAGTGTAGCCTATGCGAATATGTGCAGATGTTTATCTATGGTAAGTAATTTTAAAAGGAGGTAAATCATTTTATGCAAAACCTAGTTTATGTTTAAATTATTTTTATTATTTGCCCTGTTGCAACTATATGCAACAGAATATTTGCTTTTGTCAGCATCTTCATTTTCAGAGATTTGTCTAATCGAAGTGGACGACTTGAAAAACCTTATGCTTTGCCATTATTTCTTTGCTAGCAGAATTATAAAAAAAAATTTACAGTGAACTTAAACCAGACTTTTAAAAATATTATAAAAAATTTATGAAATTAGGTGATTGGTATTTAAAAAATTTGTAAGGAACTATTTTCATCTTTCCTAATCTAATGAACAAGGTGAGTTCTATCCAGATGCATAACCCTTACTCCTTTGGGCAAAGTATTGTACGGCTACCAAAAGACGTTTGATGCATCTAATTGGAAATTCAGTATTTTAGCTGTTCATTAGACTGGTTGTTAGCTAAGTATACATAGCACAAATTATGGGAAGGAAAACAAAATCTGAACATGAAAATGTTGAATAGTAATCCATTACAACTTCTGAGAAATAATTAAATATTATTATTTTCTCAAGGTCCTTGAGAATTCTTTTTGAAAAGAAGTCTTTTGTAAATGAGAAAATTCAATAAGGAACATAAAAACAGAAAATTGCTGGCATCAACATTTGCTCGAATGGAATTCCGTAACTTTCTTTTTTTAAATAATAAAGTGCACAGACACGAAACATTCATTTAGTTCATAACTTTTTGTTCATTGCAGTTTAAAGTGCCAGCAGAAAGTAAGAAGGGAGATGTTAACTTCCGAGCCTTGCTTTTAACAAGATGTCAGCGGGAATTTGAAAAGGCCAATTCTTCAGAGAAAGAATTTGATTCTATGAGGAAGAAGATAGAGAAGGCTACATCGGTAAGAGACCAATCAAGCAAGATTTTGGCTTTAAATTGTTGCTGATGTGATGCTATGCATGTTTTGTTTTTGTTTTTTTTACATCAAAGTTGATATGTGGATTATTTCCCTTAGTATACAACTTCTTAAACATGTTTTCCATAATGAAAATAGCACAGGTTTTATTTAATCTAACTGAAAATGGTTAGACCTGTAGCAAAATATTGGTATGGTTAGCAGTTTTCTTAAAAATTGAAGCAGACAACACGCTATTATAAATTCGTAGACTGGAGCTTTGGTTGCAGTTAGCGAAATTTGTAGTTGCAGCATTTGTCAATAAAATTACAATAGGTGCAGAGATACTGGTTTCATGTCAAGTCTAAATTGCTTTGATTTTACGACAGGCTCAAAATTATCCTTTCAGGAGGAACAAAAGCAGCAAATGAAAGAAGAATTAGAAGCAGAACAAATGAAAGCCAAAAGGAGGTCTTTAGGAAATATAAGGTATACTTGCTTTCTTGAACCTGCTCAAGCTTTCTCACAATACAGTTCATGAGATTCAGAAATTATCATTGTCAAAATTGACACTTTTAAGTTTTTTTGGGTGCACGTTATTAATAAACATTTAATACATCAAGAATCAAGACATTCATGTTATAGCACAAATTGTACCTTAATAGTAACATTCCCACTGTGTATATAGTTCATATCCATCCTGAAATGTAATTGGTATAAAGTATCCAGTATTCTAGAAACATTTCTGAGCAGTTTTTGGACTAGCTTTGGCTCTGCGTCAAACATATTTTAGTGAATTTTGAATAGCTCATGCAATCCTTTTTTTTTTTTGGGTCAGGTTTTGTCTACAAAGTAGGCAAGTACTACTTTTAGGGCAGAGCATTGTTGCAGGCTTTAAAAGTGAAGTTTGGGTTAAAGGTTTTCGTTTATGACGGGCATGATATGTAGGCCATTAGCATGTTCAAGTATTGTGTGTATTTAATACTACTGTGCCTTCTCTTTCAACAGGTTTATAGGTGAATTGTTTAAGCTGAAAATGCTCACACCAAATATCATGCACGACTGTGTCTTCAAACTTTTGCGAACTAAGGATGAGGACAATTTGGAGTGCCTTTGCAGATTGCTCAAAACCATACTCAAGGAACTTGAAACAGACAAGGCCAAAGTAAGTACATGTTTTGTGGGTTTTACTTGTCAACTTGAAAACGTTTGGTTGAAGACAAGGCCTAATCTTGAGAGCTTGTTTTTTTAAAGGTGTATTCCTTTGCATTTTACTGGCATTAATGCAGTTTCCATTGAAAAAGGATTTCTAAATCATTCAGACTTTAAAATGTTATTAATATCCCAATATGTCATTATTTATTGCATTTATTTTTGTGCTGATAAAAGTTTTTACATCTTCAAGTTAATATATCAAATAATCATTTACATGTCTGGGACAACTGCATAGACCTTAATCTGCAAGGGCATTATGTATTGGCAATGTGGGTATCTGTAGTTAGTAACGTGATAAGCAACTCTAAATGCTAGTGCATTTGGACCTGATTTCTAATAGAGTCTAGACCTTGGTTGTTGACTATAATTATTGTATTGATAATTTCTGTTACAGCCTAGAATGGATCAATACTTTGCGCAGATGCAGAAGATAGTCAATGAGAAAAAGTTGTCATCTAGAGTCTGCCTCATGCTGCAAGATGTGATAGAACTTAGACAGGTAAGTGTGTGTTCAGCCATTTAAAATATGTAGCATAATATTCGAAAATTATCCATTTAATAATTGACATTTTGAATTGCATGGTTTCAACTTTACGTTAAATTTCATTTCAGCTATTTTTAAAATGTATGATAACAAGCATAGACACAATATTGATGTAGTTAAATCCTGTCACTAAAACTTAAAACGAAAGCCCCTCATGCTATATTGAATCTGTGGTAGATAAAAAAAAAATGTTTTCAGACTGTATAGCTTTGTATAATAATGTGTGACAAAATATTATCCATTTGTAGATTTTTCAGCTCTTTCTATAACTTGTCTTGTAATGTGAAACATAATTTCCTGCCAGACCATATACTTAAACCATTTTATTTCCCTGAAACTACTAAACACCTCACGTTTGAACAGTTGCATTGCACTAGAGATATTTTGCCTGGATAATGTGGTGATGAGGCACAGTTTGCAGACCAAGAAGCAGTATTCACACATCCAGTAGGAAACCAGCAAAGGACACTGTCAGATGTGACAGTGCCACAGTTTGTAGAACAAGTAGAACAAGTAGCACTAGGCACACATCCAGTAGGAAACCAGCAAAGGACACAGTCAGATGCTGCAAAGTATGCCACCCAAGTAGCACTAGGCACACATCAAGGAGGAAACCAGCACAAACTCAATATCTATTTTGGGGTCCTGTATCATTGCTTACAATTTACCTAGAAGTCACACAATACTTTTAAAAAAAGTACAAGGCAAGACATTTCTCACACAACCTAAACTTTAAGAATCTATGTATGCTGATATTTCAAGCTGCATTTTGTAGAGGTATCCAAATTTTAGTAAATGGCAACTGTATTAAGTTGGTAGTCATTCTGTGTTATTATATTAGGTTTGTAGTCTGAATAATGATAGCACATTGGTATTCAACCACTTCTACTTCTGAATACATGGTTATGTATTTTTTTTAAATTGTGGTTAAGAATTTTGCACTTACATCTTAAAAATGTGCATACATGTTCTTTATTCTTTCAGACTACTACCAGCTACCCTCAAAGAATGTCATCTCCAGCCTTTCAGAACAGCATGCCAACCGCGCAGCAGGGATTATTTCAACTGCCACAGGAAAACACAGGAATCTTTACCCCGCATGCTCATACACATATTTACAACAACCCTCCAGCTGTTTTCTACAATACAGCACAGCAACAGAATAAACTCTCTTCTGCTTCAGGCATAAGTGGTCCAGGACAGCAGCCAGCAAAGAAACTAGAACGCATATTGTTGCCGATGATAGACCCAAATAGTGGGAAAGATATATTGAGTGGTCCAGGACAGCCGTTACACCCATGCAGTAGTGGGTGATTAAGTGCTGTATATCAAATGATGGGTTATTAAGTGCTGTATATCACAAAATGGGGATAAGTTATAACATACTTTGGAGACTAATATTTAATTAAGTGCTGTATATCACAAAATGCAAATTAAGTGCTGTATATCAGAAAATTGTGTAATTAAGTGTTGTATATCATGAAATGGGCAATTAGGTAATGTATATATATTACATGTCACCATCCCAATTGCCTGATGTATCATTATACAATTTTATGAGCTTTTAAATTCACACTTAATATACACATAAAACAAATAACAACATGGAGTTAGTTAGATTTCCAATAATAACATATTATAAAACACTAATTGAGCTTCCATCCAATATATTGTTATATCTATTAGTTGACTGAACATTATAAATATGGATGCAGATCATGGTGTGATGTTCTGAGGAATTAAAGAGAACTATGGCAACATTATATTTGATATCTAAATAGGTAAATGTATAGACATATAATGTTAAAAGATTCTCATTGAATACTTATCAAAGTATTGTGAATACTTCGACAGTTAATGTTATATATGCAATGGGATTAACAAATAAAAATAAAGATATAGATAACTGTTTGTTTCCATAATATCACCATAATAATGTCCCAGTATAAACATGATATCTGAATTTTAAATGTCTTTTATTTACCTCTTGAGAACTCATGATAAAATTCATACAACCTTTTTCATATAAATTAGTTAAGCAATTACCTTTTATATTGAAATTATTTTTTTAATACTAAAGTTATCAAACTAATTCAAGAGAGACAATCACTCTGAGCCTATCATGTCCTCTTAGGACTACAATGAGTTATATCCCTTGTTTGAGTGAATGCTTTAAGGCAACAAAACCAATAGACCCAACTACATACAGTAATTGCTATTCATAGTAACAGAGGGCAGCAGTATAATAAATACATGCTATTCATAGTAACACTGGGCAGATAGAATGAGGGATAAATTGATATAGGTCAAAAACAATGTAAAGTATATCATATGCACATTTCATTGTGTTCAGTACGAAAGAATGTTGAATTCTCAATTTTAAAATAAGTAAATGAAAACATTCAACTTGGATTCCTCAAAATGTTTTAATATTAAAACTGAAAGGAGCACAAATCATACAAATTCTCAAGATTACAACATTAAGTAATTTTTAAATTATACCAACTTTATTGGATTACCATGTTCTACATGAATACTCCAAATATATTTAACTAAGTCCCTCCTAATTTATTAATATTTACCATGAAAATAAAGATATAGATAACTGTGTATGTTTCTGTATCACCATAATAATGTCCCATTATAAACATGATACATGTATCTGAATCTGAAATCTTTAAGTATTTTAGTTAAGCAATTACATTTTTATATTGACATATTTTATATTAAAGTTATCAAACTTATTCAAGAGAGACAATCACTATGAGCCTATCATTTCCTCTTAAGACTAAAATGAGTTATATCCCTTGTTAGAGTGATGCCTTAACAACGTCAATAGACCCAACTACATAACTGCGCCCAGTATAATAAATACATGATGTTCATAATAACACTGGGCAGATAGAATGAGGGATCAATTGATATAGGTAAAAAACAAAGCAAGCAGATCATATGTACATTTCATTGTGTTCAGTACAAATGTTGAATACTCAATTTTAAAACAAGTAAATGAAAACATTCATCACTGAACTTGGATATTCAATGTTTTAATATTAAAACTGAAAGATGCACAAATTGTAAAATTCTCAAGATTACAACATTAAGTAATTTTTAATTATACCAACTTTATTGGATTAGCATGTTTTACAGGAACCAAGGTTGACGGAGACGGGATGGATAAAAGACTAATTATCTATCACAGGTCAGGTTACCAAACTTTAGATTTTGGCAACATACAAAAAATACCAGGACAAACAGAGATCTTAACGGCAATGCAAGTTCTGGGTATAGATTTAGGAGATAGAGGGCCTAAAATATTGGGGACCTAACAAGTATATTCTATACCCCAAGAAAGCAAAAAGCCTGCTACAACAAAGCGAGATCTTAATTTTGGGAAACAGAGTAAAGATCTATGATACACCTCCCATAACAAGAAGAATGACACCCAAAATGGTAGATGTAATCATATCAGGAATTCCATTAGAAATATCTTCGACGGTATTCAGAGAAAAGCTGATGTTCCAACATAAGGTTAACATCAGGGAAGACAAACATAGAACTGTTTATGGGCACCAGGAAATTAAAACAGGAGAAAGGGTAGTACAGGTCCTGCCGGACGAAGTTAAAAAAATACCTGCTTTCTTCTGCATACTAGGTTTCCTGTGCAAATTGTGGTACTGGGGATGTGAGAATGACAGGCCCTGCCAGCGATGTAAAATCGTAGGACATGCAGCCAAAAACTGCCCACAACATGCCCGACCACGGAACCCAGACTCATATGCAGCGAAAGCTGCCCAAGGAGACACTGAGGAAGTGCAAGAACCAGAACTAGTACCTGGGCCCGGTTTCACTAAACATCTTAAGTATGAGTTTCAACTCAGATTTTGATATTTTCCTCAAAATTTGAGATTTTTCTTAAATCCGGTTTCACAAACAACAATTGAGAAAAATCTTAACTCAAATTTGAGAATTGTCCTCAATTATCTGAGGTTAGGGTTATGCTCCCTCAAGTGGAGACGCTCAAATATGGCGCTTGAACGACGATATCGTAGATGTCATCAAAGGATTCGATTAGAAAGGAGAATTATAAGGGACAGAGGTAACCCAATGGACGTTGATGACACTGTTTTGTTCGCTCGCTATAGATTTACAAGACTTACCATTTTATTCATCGTAAATACTGTTACTGAAAAACTTGATTCGGCTTTTACGAAGCGGAGCATGGCGTTACCGCCCCTCCACAAGGTGCTTGTGGCCTTACGCTTTTTCGCTACTGGCGCTCACTTCAGGCTCATCGGAGAGTCCTTGGGTGTGAGTGTAGCCACTGTAAGCAGATGCATATCTGAAGTGGCGAGAGCCTTAGTGAGACAGGCAAAGAAGTTCATACAATTTCCCAGAGAAAAGGCAACATCAGCTGTCAAGCAGGGATTTTACCGGATTTCTGGTAAGGTATTTTCTATTTATTTTATTTTACCCAACGTATTTTGTTTTTTATTAAAAAAAAATATTCGTGTTCATTATTAGCAGCGTCCACTTCTTACACGTCATACGGCCATGACCCCTGATAAAAACAGCTGATGTCGGATAGAACAGTGCGGTCAAACTAGCGGCCCTCAGGCTGATTTTAAATGGCACGCCAGAGTTCTAACAGCTGTATAGCCCTTGCTGTTCAGTTTGCTGCTGTAGCCATCGGCTTCAAGAAATAAAAAAATCCAGTAGCCAATGGAGTTAAAAAAAAGGTTGGACAGCACTGCGATAGAGTTTGCACGGAAGTAAACTTGCCATAATATTTTTTTCCTAATTTGTATTACGAAGCCTGCAGTATATATACATTTAATATTTCAACAACAAACTGAACAAAAGATTTAGTAAACGTGTTTTAAAAAATGTAATTACAGAATTTATGCTTAGAGACCAGCTAGATCAGGTGTCTCAAACTCGCGGCCCGCGGGCCATTTGAGGCCCGCGAGTCGATATTTTGAGGCCCACTACCTGACAGCAAAGCTTAGTGTTAATGCGGCCCGCGCGTTTTCCCCATTCTCAGATCTATAATGTGACCGTCCGCGACGGTTTCAGTCGAACCCTCACCAACAAGTCTAATTCTGATTTTTATTATGTTTGTATAGGTTTGGACGTTGATTATAATGGTAAAAACCGTTTTAAAATCGGAGTTTTTATTTTATAGCATTTTATGAGACAAACATGGCCAAAGTGCGGTTTTGAGAAAACACGCTTCGAATGTTGTATATATATATATATCAAAAGTTAAAAATGTCAGTTAGTGGGTAATGCACAACCATAATTGTGTAAATCGTAGCATTCTGACACAGTATCAAAGAATCCCTATTAAAATTGCCGCTAGTGTGTACAAGTGACGAGTGAGGGAAATTCAGAGCCCGTCAGCTTGGTCACTTTCAAAAAGGGTTAGTCAAAAAGGCCTTTTCTACGATTAAAAAAAAATCAAAATTCATTCTCCCTACAATAGCATCTTCCTTCGCATCAATAATTCATAAATATTGCCTGCTCCTGCCTTCTGTTTAAACACGTTTTAGTTAGGGGTGACGCGATGCTCAATATTCGAGTTTTAATGTCTTGTTCGCCTAATTTTTGGAACAAACTAGCATAAGCATGTGCAGTGATTTGTTATTAATTGAGCCAAAATTAATATATATTTATTTACTGTAACTAAAACTGTAGAAAAATGTTTGTTGATTCAATATCAGCCAAAAAGTCATTGTTATCAACCGTCTTTTTTCAACGCTAGCGTAAAACTAGCTTTGGTGACATACGACTGAAACCATCGTGGAAGGTCACATATTACATTATTATTTTAAATTATCGAGCAATATATATTTCATACGTCAGAAATTACATCATAATTCGGGAATTCACTCTCAGACTACTGCAGCCTCATTTATTATGTTGATTTCTAAATCTCCCTAAGAGTAAAGTCTCGTGATACGTGATTCGGGAGTGTTACCGAATGGAAGGAAATATATTTTATCACACAGTGCAAATGCGTTTATTGTCACCCGACCCCAGTCATGTCTTTCTCAAAACCTGCTGTGAAGAAAAAGGTTGGCGATGAGCACAGACAATTTCAAGAGAAGTGGGAGACGGACTACTGTTTTGTTGAGCACAGGGGCATTCCGACGTGCCTTATATGCAACGAGAAAGTTGCGGTGCAATAGGAGTACAACATCAGACGTCATTATTTAACCAGACATGCTGAGGAGTATGCAAATTACCAGGGAGATGAGAGAGAGGCCCAGGTCGCTAAACTTAAAACATATACTGAGGCAGCAAGATTTTTTCAAGAAAGCAAACAAAGAAAGTGATGCCGCAGTTGAAGCTAGGTATGTGGTGAGTGAGATGATTGCTAAGGCAGAAAAGTCATTCAAAGAAGGCGAGTTCATAAAAAATTGCATATTGCAAGCTGCAAGTATAGTCTGTCCGGAAAAGAAGGGTCAGTTTAGCAACATCAGCCTTTCAGCCAACACAGTGGCAAAGCGCATTTCTGAGCTGTCAGGTAACATTTATGATCAACTTTGTTAGAAAGGTAAACATTTCCAAGCATACTCAGTCGCTCTTGATGAGAGAACAGACGTTACTGACACTGCACAGCTCGCAATATATGTCCGTGGTGTTGATGATAATTTTGAAGTGATGGAGGAGTTGCTCAAAGTGATTCCAATGCATGGCCAGACCACTGCTCATGAGATATTCCGCCAGCTGTATGATACCACTGTGGATGCCGGTTTACAGTGGAAAGTTTTTGCAGGAATAACAACCGACGGAGCGCCATCAATGACAGGGAAAATAAATGAACTCGTGGCACATGTTCAAAGAAAACTGGAAGAGGAGGGTGTGGAAGAGGGCTTTGCTCTACACTGCATTATCCATCAGCAGGCCCTTTGCAGCAATTGTCTGAAGTTTGACAATGTGATGTCTGACGTTGTGAAATGCATCAACCATATCAGATCCAGTAGCTTGAAGCCATAGCAGTTCAGCGCCTTTTTAAAGGAAATAGAGTCAGCATATGAGGATGTTATCTACTTCACCGAGGTACGTTGGCTTAGTAGGGGAAACGTCTTGAAAACGTTTTTTGAGTTGAGAGCAGAAATCAAAGCCTTCATGGAGAAGGATGGGGTGGTTGTTCCTGTACTAAGTAATCCCAAATGGCTCATGGACTTGGTTTTTCTTGTTGACATTACACAGGAGCTGAATGTACTCAACAAGAAGTTACAAGGCCAGGGGCAGCTTGTCAGTGTTGCCTATGACAATGTCAGGGCATTCTGCACAAAACTTGTGTTCTGGAAAGCCCAGCTTTCTCAGAGAAACCTCTGCCATTTCCCAACATGCAAAATACTCATGGACTCGGGCACACCATTCATTAGTAAGTATAATGATGCCATTGCAAAGCTACAGGAAGAATTTGATCACAGGTTTGCAGACTTCAAAACACACAGAGCCACTTTTCAAATTTTTGCTGACCCTTTCTCCTTCAATGTGGAAGATGCCCCCCACCCCCACGCTTCAAATGGAGCTGATTGATCATCAGTGCAATTCTGAACTCAAGGCTAAGTTCAGGGAGGTGAATGGAAAAACATACAAGCTTGGACAATTTATGAGAGAATTGATCTCCACTTTCCCTGAGATTTCCAGGTTGTTCAAGCGGATCATGTGCCTTTTTGGGAGTACCTATCTGTGTGAAAAGCTCTTTTCCAATATCAACTTTAACAAGTCAAAGTTCAGGGCCAAACTTACTGATGAATATATTTAAGCTACACTGAGGGTCTCAGTTGCTTCCTCACTCAAGCCAAATGCTGCTCAGCTGTGTAAGAAGAAGCGCTGCCAGGTCTCTGGCAACAAGGAATAGGAGGAAGTAAATGACGCCTATGTTCTTGAGAACCCTTAATGTTTTTATTTATTATTAATAAAGGTTGAGCAGATTGTAACAGTTGTACTTTATTGAACTTGTAATCGCTTTTTTGTGCAATACTCGATGCGGCCCAGTGTCACCCAAACTCTACCTCCTGCAGCCCCCGGATAATTTGAGTTTGAGACCCCTGAGCTAGATGGTCTAATATTCGTGGATGCAAATATGGCAATCACATTCATGAAGACACTCCGGTTAGATTCAAAATCAGTCATATCAATGACCAACATAAAAAGGAAAAATGGCTTTGCATTTACTAAATCAAAACACAACATTACTGAGTTTCATACTTTTTTTTTTAGAATATACAGATTATCTTATTCAGTTTTCAAAAGACATATGCCAACATATGTCTATTACTAAGCTACCATTTGTACATTTAAACATTAGGTAGCTTTAACACACCACATTTTATTCCTTGCAGACATTTGGGGCAAATGATGCATAACATTATAAATAAATTATTTCTTTTAATTACAGGATTTCCAAATGTTATAGGGGCAATAGATGGCACATTCATCAGGATTCAGGCCCCTATCTCAAATGAACAGGATTATGTAAACAGAAAGGGATTTCATTCACTTAATGTACAGGTATATAATACAGGATGAAAATATATTGTGCGAGACACTTTGCACCAAAATATACAAAGATTATAATTGAAACTGCAATTGTTACTTTATTGATCTAATAGGGGTCATTTAGAAATACACATAAAGCATGGAAAGATCATCTATATACTGTAATAAAGTTTGTGTCTTTTAAAATATTGAGATGTGTTACAATTACCAATTAAAGGAATTAAAAAAGTAATTAATCTGCTTAAGTATTTTTAATTATTTTTTTTTATTCAATTTTTTTTGTTTAACCTTGTGGAATTGCGTGCTGGGGTTGGCAACATAAAGCAGGCGATGCATTGATTTTTTTGTTCTCCAGTTTTAAATTCTCCTTTTCAGCATCAGCATATGTATAAGTTGTTTTCATTCTTTTGTTACTTTTACGTATTAAATGTTGACTAGAGGTATTGGATGGTATTTGTATGTTGGACATTGAATCTGGAAAGAAAATAATGTTAATGTGAATAAATGAATACATATGAATAGGTACAAAATAAATATATATTATTTTGTGTGTGTATATTGGTTCAGTATACAACATAACACAATTTTGGCAGAATATTTACCAACTTCCACTTTATCAATTTAGGTAGTTGAAATATGAAGTTAAAAAAAGACTTGAAATCAAAATAGTTATAGACATCTATTCAATGGCTGATAGTAATGGTGTTGTATTTGTGTAATTTCACACTAAATACCCTCCTAAGACAAACATTGTCAAATAAATTTAACCTCAAAAGCCCCATAGTGTGTGATGTTACAATTACATTACACTTAATGATCCAATGTTGTTATGTATCATTTTCATATTAGTTACATGCTACGATGCATTGTTGCATATGCTTTATTGAAATTTCATTCATTTGCTTATATTATTGGTAGAATAGTAACATTTTTGAGTTTTCAATCATTGTTTAAACAATAAACATTTGTAACAATAAACATTTGTAACTTTTATCTGTAGATAATGATTGATTGCTTGGACCAGGTAATGGTTCATATGTTCCCTGCATGCCAGAATATTTAATTTTCTCCACCTCCTCATCTAGATTTTCCACTAGAGAAAAATATAGATAAACGACTATGAATTCTCAACACTTGTTAATAGTGGTATAAACACATTTAGTAAATAGCAACTATTATTGATGTTATCATTGAATGTCAATTAATTACATTTTTTAAAACTATATATATATATCAGTGAAATAAGTATAAGAATATAATTGAAAAATGTAATATCTTATAGTAATTATGATACAATTATTATTTATATGTATATGCACAGAACATATAATTTACCTTCCGTATCAAGACATGCATACAGACCACACATTTGTGGCCTTCCACCAAGTTGTTCCAAAAGGATCTGCTGACTTAGTGGTGGATTGCAGGGGTTTGGCCCTCCCCCAGTTTGCGGCGTTTTAATTTCATGTAACTTTTCTTTGGCTAAAAATTATATAATGAATATTTTATTATAAACTACAATAAAACAATAAACTATATTTCATGATTGGAAATAGTGAATGAGAACATGTACTTTTATCCTGTAGGTTTAATATATTGGCAATTTTTTTATATATTTTGGCAGGTGTTGTTTTATATTAATTGATGATAACAAAATATTATATTTTGGGCTGAATTATTATAATGTGTATTTACCCAATACAACCCAAAGGTTCTTTAATAAAAGTCAATGACTGAAATTATATGCACCATTAAAGTCCATAACATTTGATTTTGAATAAAATATTTCTGGTTCAATAAATTCATTCTATAATATTGGTTTTGTTCTTAATTATTTATGTTTTATTACCTCTTTGCTTTATGTTGTAATACTGTTTTCTGCACTGAAGCACAGTTCTTGGCTCTGAGGAAATGCTACAATATGATACACAATTTATTAGGATTTTGACCTTATGATATATCTTAAATGATTATTTTATGTACTTTTAAATGTTTTACAATCTATTATATCACCTGAAGAAGTTTTAAAAAATTAATATTCAAATTTATTGAAATATTGTCACCTATTGTATGTATATCATATGTAAACTGGATGGCCATGAGTTACTAATTTAGCATTACTAGTTTTAAATATTTAAAATGTCAGAACTGCTGGTGAGTATTCTATGTTATTATATGTTAAAAATAGATGAATTTCACTATTTCAAAACAAGGCCATACCCATGTGCTCACATTTAATCTGTTTATCCATAAAATCAATTTTACATGTACTATTCATAAAATTGAATTGTAACTCGTGCCGTTTTTCTTAAAAAAGTTAACTACATGCTATCCAGGACAAATACAAAAAAGACGAATGCGGCGATACAGTAGAACCCGCGATATCGTATGAAGAAATTACACTTTAAATTTTAGTATTGTTAAGTATTTGACGTATATAAATGATACCCATTTTCGAGGTTACAAATAATATATTAGTCAATTATAGTAAGTTTCAATAAGTGATAAATTATACTGAGCTTTTAAAATCTTGGAATAGTACTTACGCATTAACAGCCTCTGTCACTTCAACCCATGCTCTTTCCTTGTCCGAGTGTGTAACTCCACCCACCCCACCACAACCTTTCAGTTTTCCAAAAATAATATTTTCCTTTTCTAGTACTTTCTGAACGAGTATAATTTTTTCTTTTTCGTTCCAATTACCGGATCTTGTTATATTTTCCTTATGCTCCATGACTGAATTTAACCTAGACAAGGAAAACAAGATGCAGACGAAAACAATACTTACAGTTAGCGGGAGTTCGCACGTGAATCCATAGAGATGATCATATGTACAGGACATAGACCACAATTAATTTTACTATATGTTCTCTACATATATTTCTCAGTACTGACCTTTCCACAGTGTGACAATCAATACAAATCATATGTTAATCTAAAATACCTCCAAAGATGACTTCACGGTGAAATTCTTGTCAAGGGTTGATCGGCATTTTTTTGAGCTGCTGCACTGTAAACAGAGCAGCATGTAAACAGAACACATATTTCACTTCCGGATCATCATTAAGGCCTAACTACACAGTGTGCACTGTCGCCAAAATACATACAGACAGCCACTCTCAGAGCTCCTATTCTCAAGAATAAACAATTAACTTTAAATCCATACCAAAGATGCATCAATATAACTCTTCTATCACCACCAAAAGGAGAGAGGAAAAAATGTTCTAAAAACAGACTAGAACTACATTCGTGGGTACTGAACTGGAAGTATTAATTGTGGTGATTCCTGACAGGCCCAACTTTTTGGGCCAAATTTTAGCAAAACTTTTATATTTGAATGCCACACCTATTTGAACTTTATACATGAAGTCTTTTTGAATTTCCTTGCATACAAGACATGTGACACCTGATGGAAGGTGTGTACTGTTGGTGTCCCACAGGGTGCACGTGCTGATCCATGTGCCCTTGAGAAACCAAAACTAAATTTGCTATATCTTCCTTAATTATAGGACTTTTTCAATGCTGTAAAAACCTAATTGTACTACAAAATAAGGCCTGTCTGAAAATATGTTTAAAGTTTATACATTTTGATCAATTAAAATTTACATGGAAATTTAAATAAACATTTAAATTTATAAACTAAATTTTATTGAAAAATTAAATTTTCATAAAAGTTTGAAAACAGATTTTGTCAAAGTTTAGACAGAAAAGTTGATCAATCAATAGTCTTTAAAATAAATGGTGGTTTGGGTCTGTGTAACTGAGAACATTTTTCCCAGGGGTAATGAAGTAGCATGACTCATAGTGATTTTGGCAACAAACCGCAATATGCCTGTCAAGGTGCATATAGGTGTACACACTAAAGAAGCAACAATAGGTGCTATGTTCCATATTTATTGTGTCAGGTATTTAGGCAGTTATTTGTATAACTAATAGTGCACTCAGATTGAAACATCTGATGGGACCACTTCCATGTTTTATAGGAAAATTGCATTACATTTCAGTGTCGATAACTACAAAAAGCGACAATAAGATAGGAAAATAGTTTTTAGGCAGGCTTTACCTTACTGAACAATGGTGCAAATCTCTCTCATGAAGATTTAAGCCATGTCCTTGAGGTGCTTTATATTAGTGTGGTGATGTTATGATCACTTATGGCAGTACACTGCATATGTCCTTATGAAACCTTGCTATCACCACCAGACTAATGGAGAGCTCCCAAGCTGATCCACCACTAACACTTTGTTCCAGATACCAGCCTAGACCTGAAAAGATATAAAATGTTTCACTTATATCTAGAAAACAGTAAGATGTATGCAAATGCAGTTAAAATGTGTTATAGTGATTTCCAAATGACATTCAGGCTGCAAGCATAGGAAATAAATATTAAATTTGACAGAGTGACACTCAGAAATGTGAAGTAATAGTCATGTATTAAAGTAATAAATTCATCCTAAAAGTATATGAAGTTTCTATAAGCATATCTGGTCATTTACAGGTTAAATAGCTAATCAGGTAGACTATGCATCACAAACTTTAAGGAAATGCGGGGACGGGGAGGTTTGATCATTGGTGGAAACATTAGTACATGCCAGTATACAGGAAAGTAAAGCGACAATGTAGTAATAAAGAATATATTACTATAAGCAATCTTATTCATGAGGGAAATAATACTTCTGGATATTGCAAGAGAATACAGCCAAATGTGGCCACACATATCAACTACAGGTACCAATACATCCTATATCATAAACTAAATGTGAAATTCTGATCCCCAAAACTTGTAAACAAGAATGGAAATTTGCATATGTGGGACATATACAATGTAATTGTTATTATCAAATGTGCAAAAATAATTCCAATGATCTGTTTGAACATTTAAAGTGTATTTTTAAGGGTGTTTGATACCAATTATTAACCTCAATGGTTCAATAGAATCAGATATCAGTTGATATTACAATACCGCACTCTATCCAAGTACTGAACTGAAATATGTTACCATACATGGGCATATTAATGAAGAAAATAACATTTTGGGATACATTTAGTGCACACAGCCAGAAATGTGTCTTACTGATTGACTGTAGGTACAATGTCAGCCTATATGATATACTGAATGTGAACTTTGGATCCCAGACATTCTAAAATATGTGAATATTTGTTCATGTGGGATATGTAACCATGCTAAGATCAGTTGTACACAGTTAAACTCAAAATATCTGTTTGAATATATCTTACGCAATCTTTAGAGTGTCAGTTAACAAATATTATTAGTAATTAACAATGCATAAATTAAGATGGATCATTAGAATTCACATACCATCATACAGGCCACAATCCGCACTTCACTAATCAATATCATAACCAAATTGAACAATAAAATTGAATGCATTTTGTGTTCAACTTACATCATTTTGCTGTTTTCTTACATCCAAGGGTAAATATACATGTGGGAAGTATATTTTATCCCTTCAGCCTGCATTTCATTCTCAGAAAGTTTAAACTGATTTAGTAGAGAACTTGAGTAGGTTCTAGTATAAAGTTTTCATCACTGTCCTCTCACTAAACACCCTGTAACTATATTTGTTAACAATTACTAAAGGCTATATAAGCAGATATGTGTTACTCAGGAAGTCACCCCATCATAAACACATAAATTAACTGATTGGAACCCTAATAAATAGTTTGAATGATCAATACAAAATAGAATCTGTCTTTCATACATTTTAAATGTATATCTCATTTTGACTTACAAAGATATTTTCTGTGACAAAATTTGACAAATATCCATCATTGTAGCTTGTATATGGTGTAGGAGTATAACCATGCTGATATCATTTGATATAATTTCCAAAAATATTATCTATGTGCATTTTAGGGGGCAAATTTTAATTTTTTAATTTTTTTAAAACAATTACTAAAATTTTAAAAACTAAAATCAATTTTTAAATTCTAATGTCATTTTTCTATTTTAAATGTTAATATATATAACACCTTCAAATTTCATGTGTTTATCATTAATAATAAAAAATTTATAGCATATTAAAGTTTCATCAATACTGCCTGTACAGGACATAGACCACAATTAATTTTACTATATGTTCTCTACATATATTTCTCAGTACTGACCTTTCCACAGTGTGACAATCAATACAAATCATATGTTAATCTAAAATACCTCCAAAGATGACTTCACGGTGAAATTCTTGTCAAGGGTTGATCGGCATTTTTTTGAGCTGCTGCACTGTAAACAGAGCAGCATGTAAACAGAACACATATTTCACTTCCGGATCATCATTAAGGCCTAACTACACAGTGTGCACTGTCGCCAAAATACATACAGACAGCCACTCTCAGAGCTCCTATTCTCAAGAATAAACAATTAACTTTAAATCCATACCAAAGATGCATCCATATAACTCTTCTATCACCACCAAAAGGAGAGAGGAAAAAATGTTCTAAAAATAGACTAGAACTACTGAACTGGAAGTATTAATTGTGGTGTGATTCCATATGCTTAACTTCCAAGGTAGAGAGTCTTCCGGTGCGGTCGCTTAAGAGTGTAATAAATTATCTCAAACTTCGTCCTTAGTTGAGGATCTTCAAGTGTTGATTTGAGGAAGCATAGTGAAACGGTACCTGAGAGAAATCTCAGCTCAGCCAAAAACTCACGGATCTGAGGTTGAGAATGTCCTCATACTTAAGATGTTTAGTGAAACCTGGCCCTGATTCCCACCCAGACCAAATAGATCACATAGAACAAGAACAACAAGTTGACCAGCAGATAGAGTACAGGAAGAATTGCCAAACGTAGAAGAGAAACCGTACACCACCCCGAAAAGAACCACGAGGAAGGTGTTACCAGCCACGCCTCTAAAAACAGCAAATAAGTTTATTTGTTTACCAATTGAAGAGATATCAGGGGACGTAGAAACAGCAGAAGATGCAATGAGTGACATACAGCCTCTAGAGCCCACACCACGCACTTCCACCCCCTTGAAAACAAGAAAACGGGAGAAAAGAAAAAAATCAGACTACCCTAACGGACTCTTCAAATAGCCAAGGGGAAACCCAAACCACTGAGAGGGAACTTCCAACACGGAAACAGAAAAAACATAAAAAACGGGAACCTTTGGAAGAGGCAAATCTATCAGTAGAATCATCCAATTCAATGGAATATGACCTGGCAGATGAACAAACAAATGACCACGAAACAGACGGAACAGACAGAATCGAACACGACCAAGAAAACACAACAGAGACAAACTGTAAAGAGACAACTGACACTAGGGAACTGACGGACGGGGGACTAATGCCCCCCACACCACCCTTATAATAATATTAATATATAGGCAACATATGTTAAGCAAATCTTAAAATTTTAAAGCCACCTGGACTAAAAATGGAGGAACTAAACCTCCATATCGCATCAATTAATACTAATGGTTTAGATAATGAAAAAATCACACGACTAATAAAATTAAATCAGGACATAATACTAATTCAAGAGACACACAACAAACTCACGCAAAATATGACATTCACTCTAGAATCTAAAATGGATGCTATAGTAGTTACTAGTGTAGCAAAAAACACCGACACAAGGGCGGGAGTGGCTATAATTATTAGAAATAAGGCTAGGCAAAATTGGGAAGTTCCAAAAATAGATAGTACTTTAGAGGGAAGGGTTATACATAATAAAAAAAGATAATTTACATATCCTTAATATATATGCCCCTGCAGAGAGAGAACGTCACTTAGACTTTATTAAAAATTTAAATAAATACCTAAATAACTTCACAGCACAACACCTGATTATGGGGGGTGATTTTAATTGGGTGGGAGAAAATGTTGACAGAACTGGTAAACTAACAACTAATGATTTATATACCATGGCGTCTATGGGAAAATTAATAAAAACTTATAAACTAACTGATGTGTATAGAAACCTTAACCTGCTAAGAACAGAATACACACATGAATATATTGGACAAGGAAATTATAAAGAATGTAAAGCAAGTAGAATAGATAAATTTTATGTTTCAGATTTTGACCGTAAAATATATAAAATTTTAGACTATAAACTTTCGGATCATAAATTAATAACTCTTGAAATAGTGATTAAATATAGCAGATGGGGTAAAGGAATATGGAAAATAAACAACTCAATTCTTGAAGATGAAGTACTAATTCAAGACATAAAAGCTGAAATTCCAAAAATAATTAAAAATCCAATGGAACAAAAGATAGCTGATATAGTAACTGATTGGGATATTTTTAAACAAAAAGTTAAGGAAATAGTTATATATCACTCAACTAAGCATAAGCGGATACAAAAAATTAAAAAACTTCAATGTAAACATGTTATAAATGCTGATTATACATCTTTAAGGGATAAGGAGAACTGCTCCAAATATTTAGAACAGTTAGAAGAACTTGAAACAAAAGGGAATGAAATAAGGGCGGGTAAATTTCACCATATATACACTCAGGCAAAGGAAATGTATAAAAGGGAAGAAAGAAAGAAGGGAGGGAATAAAGAATTAGACACGTTAATAATAGAAGGGAGGGAAATAACTACTAAAGCTGAAGTTATGAGCGAAATCCAAAACTATTACAAAACACTGTACACCTCTCAATGCAGACACGGACACAATTACAAACTATCTAAATTCAATACAGTGTGAGATGATTTCATCTGAGCACAAGTCACTGTGTGATGCAATCATCTCTGTGGACAAAGTGCAAGCCACAATTAAAGAACTTGCAAAAAATAAAACTCCAGGCAGAGATGGCCTCACTGCGGAATTCTACAAGAAATTCCAAAGTGAGGTGGCGCCAATTCTAGCAGATTTATATAACAATATACTTTTAAAA
This sequence comes from Unio delphinus, assembly GCA_029339505.1. NCBI lineage: Eukaryota > Metazoa > Mollusca > Bivalvia > Unionida > Unionidae > Unio > Unio delphinus. The sequence continues at coordinate 12,467,981 of JAQISU010000090.1, read as the reverse complement.
AATGACAAAATGACTAAATCCATGAGGGAGGGACTGATTACTATTATTTACAAAGGGAAAGGGGACAGATCGGACCTAAAAAACTGGAGACCCATCTCTCTCCTTAACACCAATTACAAAATACTGAGTAGGATTTTAGCTAAGAGAATAAAAAAACGGGATAAACACCATAGTAAACACTAATCAGACATGTGGTGGTAAAGATAGATGCATACATAACAATATACTTAATATTAGGACAATAATAGATTATATTAAAAATTCTAATAAGAAATGTGCTATGGTACTTTTCGACCAGGAGAAAGCCTTCAATAGACTAGAACCAAATTATACCCAAAAAGTACTTGAAAAATTTGGTTTTGGAAAAAATTTTCAAAACTGGACAAAAATCTTGTACAATGACATATCTGCAAAAGTACAAGTAAATGGAGCAGTTACGGAAAAATTTGAAATAAATAGGTCAGTGAGGCAAGGCTGCCCACTGTCAATGCTATTATACATAATAGCAATAGAAATACTGAGTATTAGAATAAGAAATAATACTAATATTAAAGGCATTAAAATTCCAAACTTAAAGGAGGAATTTAAAATGCTACAACATGCTGATGATTGCACAAACTTTATAAATGATCCAAATTCCTTTAAACATCTACAAAAGGAATATATGAAGAATTTGGAAAAGCGTCTGGATCTAAAATAAATCACGACAAGACAGAGATATTATTAATAGGAAACTGGAGGGGAAACCACCCAGGTTTACCCCCCAACTTAATTAAAAACAAGGTAAAAGCCCTGGGGATAATCTTCGGGGAAAACGAAGAGAAAGAAAACTGTACTAAAATAAAAACTAAAATCAAAGAAATAATAGAAATCTGGGCACCTGTGCCACTCAGTTTAATCGAACCTTCACAGGTTGCAAAAACATATATGTATTCAAATTTGACATATTTACTTAAACACTGTGGACATTAAAAACAAAACACTAGAAACATTAGATAATGAAATTATAGACTACATCTGGAATTACAAAATACATTATATACAAAAATTGACCCTATATAGGACAAAATTAAAGGGAGGATTAGCCTTGCAAAATCCCCTCTTAATAAAACATAAAAGCATTATAAATAGGATTAAAATAATTAACAGTACACCCCAAACACCTTGGGAGGCACTTTACATTTTTTGGCTAGGTATAGGTATGAAACATAGACACAACATCTACATGAACAACAGATTAGTTAAGACATTAGAAACACCACACTCATATTGGGACATAAAGGGTTTATTAAATAGGGTACAGAATGTACTATATTTACTAAGGTAACTACAGCTGACACAAATAACTAAACAGTCAAATCTGAATACTTTTATTTAAGTATCTGAATATAAAATCTAGATAAAAACTATTATTTTTATTTACTTGTGTTTCAGTGTGTGTATTATGGATTTTTAACACATCTTGAACAACTTTGTAGTCATATTGCTACGATGTCTACTGTGTAGCATCATGTCTCACCCAGTCACATTATCCTTAAATTCCAGGCCAACCAGGCCTAACATTAACCTCTTACTGTTGAGCTCAAGTGAGTCAGCTGCTAGTATGTTTGGCTGGGTTCAAACCCATGACCACCCATATCAAGTTACACACCCTAACCACTGGAGTGGTATGCAGTGTTTTGTAAAAGAATTTGAAGGCAAAACTGTTTACTATGCAACAAAGAATTAGTTCACCAGGGTACAACTTTAAATTTGTCAGACACGTGAAAATCAAACACACACACACTCACAAAGTACAATTATAATGGAAACATTCTGAACAGTAAAATTGCCCACAACATCAGCATTTATGTCCTTTAATGAGATGTACTAAGGCAAGTTAATAAAATACATGGGCAGAACAGGGGATAATACAGTAGTCCCCCTCTTGTACGGCCCCCCTGACCAGCGGCCACCCGCTCCTAACGGCCAGAATTCGTTGGCACCGACGAGTTTCTGTTCAAAAGTACCCCTCACGAAAGGCCACCCGGCTAACGCGACCAGCGGCCAGCATTTTTGTGCAATAATATAAAATTTACCCCTCACGAGCGGCCACATTTTATTTTTAAATGTATCCAGAACCAATAATTAATTCAAATCTTGACGTAAGGTAAGCAATTTTGATTATCTCTATCGTAGATAACACGTCTCCGAGTGTCAAGTCGCCGTTAAAAGTGTCGACCAAAATTTTATAGTATATCGTTATCTGTGAAAGTCGATGTTTACAGGAAATGGGCTCAATAATGTTATGATAGAATCTGGGGTTTAACACCTATGTTGAGTTCTTCTCGTTGATGATTATAACCAGACGTAATTGTTATAATCATAACAAGGTCAGCATAGGCTAAAAATAGATTTTGTACATTGGCACACACAGACAACCTTAAAAAAGACAATAGGGTACCAGACAAAGACCGGAAAAACCACGTGACCACACAAATTGGCTTCCTACGAAGGATGTATTTCGGCAGACTCGACACAAGTTTTGTCTGCATAATTAAATCGCATACAGTCAGCAATAACCGAATAAATCATTACCAAACATTAAAATGTCATCACGTTAACGGATACATTATTTTCGAAGAAAGTCGGTTATTCTACTCGACGACATCCGGGGGGGGGGGGGGTGCCGAACAATTGTATGTACAAAACGTCAAAAGACTCGTAAAAACAAGTTTATGTTGAAATAATTGGAATAAACAAAGTAATAACCGATAAGAAGGTTATTCAGCAGCAGTGGGAAAATGGAGGAAATGGAAAGATAATTATGTATGTAACAAGATGTAAACGACGTTTTTGAATCCATTTGCAATGTGCATGAGAACAATACCCGTTCGCATATCAAACTTACGCCAAGAAAGCAAAAATAGTAACGTATATTCAGTTGAAATAAATTTGTTATTATAACAACAAAATTTTTTTTTATTGATTAATGTTTCATTTAGATGAAGATATTTAATGTTTTGAAGTATGTAGCTTTCTTACTACGTACATTATATATACATGTACTTCTCATAATAAATTTAGCCCCTCTCTGGAACGGCCACCCGCCTTATAAGGCCACTTTCCCGGTGCAGCAGGGGTGGCCGTATAAGAGGGGGACTACTGTATCAAAGTCAAATAAAGTCTGTGTTTATCAATCAACACATGAAACTTGAAGCGCTGCATTTTCTGTACCTGATTACTATTATTAAAACAAAAAGGTTGTGATTATGAAAATTCAGTGATACATGTTTAAGGTCATGACATGGAAATATAAATAATTTTTATGGTAGCAGCTTTTGTCTGACAGTGATCAAAATTGTCAACATTGTATGGTGCTTGTACTGAAATCTACCTTGTGCAAAAAACAGACAAAGATGTTACTGTGCTGGCTGCCAACATATTGTTTTCGGACAAAGTACAGAGGGATGCTTAGTAATTCACAACATATATGCAAAAATAAAGTTGTTTTTATTTGTGCTTCCCTCACTATATAATGTTTTGATATAATCAATTACAATATATGAGTGTGTACGGTGTAAATTAACTTTGTCATCATTTTGTATTTTGTTCCAACCAATGTTGAGTAAAACTCTTGTAGGTATACATTAAAGGAATATTCATTTATATCTACTTTGGTCCTTGTCAGTTAGTTTTTGTGTGTAAAATGTGTATCACTGGTCCTTTTCAGTTAGTTTTCGTGTGTAAAATGTATATCACAGGTCCTTTTCAGTTAGTTTTTGTGTGTAAAATGTATATCACTGGTCCTTTTCAGTTAGTTTTCGTGTGTAAAATGTATATCACTGGTCCTTTTCTGTTAGTTTTTGTGTGTAAAATGTATATCACTGGTCCTTTTCAGTTAGTTTTTGTGTGTAAAATGTGTATCACTGGTCCTTTTCAGTTAGTTTTTTCATGTGTAAAATGTATATCACTGGTCCTTTTCAGTTAGTTTTTGTGTGTAAAATGTGTATCACTGGCCCTTTTCAGTTAGTTTTTGTGTAAAATGTGTATTACTGGTCCTTTTCAGTTAGTTTTTGTGTAAAATGTCTATTACTGGTCCTTTTCAGTTAGTTTTTGTGTGTAAAATGTGTATCACTGGCTGTCATCATTAGGGACAGCAGCTTTTGTATTACTAGGTTTTCATCTATGCATGCATACTTCCCAACAAAATGTAAATGTATAATCTTTTAATTAGAAACATAATCATTCAATGTTGCTCTTTTTAACACCGTAACTCTAATGAACATAATGCATTCTTATATGTTGTAAACTGTCATTCAAAATTATGGTTTGGTTGTAAAATTGACATTGAAATTGAGGCATGTAATTATGCACGCTAAGCAAAATATAAGAAATAGTCAATTTCCTACATACATCCTTCTCTATTTAAATATTAAACCATGCATCACCTATAAGAATACTTCATTGACATTACTTGATGGTGGGGGGAGGGGAGGCAACTGCCTAGGAATGGAAATCACAAAATATTCAGGGCATATATTGGTGATGAAATGCAAAATATTGTGTATTGTACTGTTCAAGAAAGATTCAAATTTGATTATATGATATATACAGTCTGCATGCTTAACCACCACTGTAACTAAATATTGGAATTCACATCTATATTCAAATAAACAAATTTAGTGCCTGGTAAAAAGTTTTCAGTAAGAACAATAACATGGAAAAGATAACCGAATTTCATTATGCGGGTTTGCATTGTCCAAATGGCTATTTTCATAAACTGATATTACTGCGTGTGATGTTTCACAAAGATAAAAAGTACAAGCGCCATGGAAATTTAATATAAACAATTTTTAATAGTTCAGCAATATATGTAAAAATTCCAGATTTATCAGGAAATTTCTGGTTTATCATCCAAACCATGAAAGTGAGTTATGTTCTACATAACTTCACATTTTTTTTGTAGACACAAAAAGGGGTATAAAATAAGTCCCACCCCAAAGGTGAATGCCAAAAAAACAGTGTTGTATTCTTAAGCATATCTATAGTCTAAATCAAAGGAACTTAAAAGCTATTAATATCATCTTTAAACAAAAGCAGTCAATATTTGCTAACCTCCCTCTAGCTATGTCCTTTGATTTCTGAAATTGCATTCATCCAAAGATTATGACCAAGGCCCCCCCTCCTCTATTGTAATGTTTGCTTAGTACCCAGTTTTACTCCAGACAGAGAATGTTCCTTTGTTTAGTTGTCAAAGTAACATATCAGATATCTATTACTGTATCTAATCACTGTATCTGTAATATAAGATGTCAGTCCCAATCAATGTATTATGTCATCCAGTCAATTTCCTGGAGATGCCATATGAACTGTTGCTTACTAAGTATTCAAAACCTTTGTACAACAATAAGACAACCAAAAAATATAAAAAATAAATTTTTGACGTTCAATTACAATTCCATAAACAAATTTAAACCAATGAACAACAATTTTTTTTATAGAGCAATTTGCAAATATACCTCCTGCAAAACGTCCTTTCAAATAAGAAAACTTTCAAGCATTTTGCATTTTCATTTTATTGGGAATTTATTTTTCCTTGTTAATACATATTACAGAGTTGAATATATGTACTGTTTACTTACTTATCATTCTAAACACTTATCAGTTATATGAATGCATAAAAATCCTAAAAAAACGAAGAATTCAGAACCAGTAACCTATGCTGACTACATAAATTATTGCACATTGAATGCCAAGCGAGTGTATAAACTTAATGAGTGAAATTATGAATCATTATCATGACATAGTGACAGTACCCATGGTTATCAGTAGTCATTTAACGTAAAATCAAATACCAAATTTTCCTATTGAAGTATGTATAGTATGTATTTTAAAAGAATCTAAATATTCATCAATGTTAGCACATCTTTTTTCTCTTATCGTTTGTTTTTTTATTTTTTGTATGTATTGATAATTTCACCATACTGCCAGGCTGCTGTGAAAACATGATTTCAGCCAATATAAATATATCAGCATTTAAATGACATTTTTGGGTTACTGAGTACGGTTTATTTAGAAATCAGACTCCTAATCAACTGAATGTAGGTGCTATTTTCAAAGCTTTTATTTAAAGCCAGGATGCCCAAATTGTTTTTTTTGTTGTTGCTGTAGATGGACTATACATAAGGGGAAGCACCATGACAACTTATTCAGTTAAATGCAGGAATTATCTAAAATAATTAATTCTATAGGAAGGAAATTTACACAGTGAAAAACTTATTTAACTTCAAAATAGCATGAAATATTTTTAGATGTTTTATAGATACAATTGATAACTCCATTCTTCATTTAAAAGTGTTCAAAATCTAATTTAAAGTGAATTACTGGAAGTAATTGTCCATTAGCTCTCAAATTCGTAATAAAGTTACTTTGCTGAAAGGATTTGTTGATACTGATATGGTGACTTATCTACGCCATATTTGTACGTAATGGGCCACTTTTAATTTGGTCTATTCATCTATGCCATATTTTGTACATAATGGGCCACTTTTAATTCGGTCTATTCATCTATGACATATTTTGTATGTAATGGGCCACTTTCAATTCGGTCTATTCAACTATGCCATATTTTGAATGTAATGGGCCACCTTTAATTCGGACTATTCATCTATGCCATATTTTGTATGTAATAGGCCACTTTTAATCCGGTCTATTCAACTATGCCATATTTTGTATGTAATGGGCCACTTTTAATTCGGTCTATTCATCTATGCCATATTTTTTATGTAATGGGCCACTTTTAATTCGGTCTATTCAACTATGCCATATTTTGAATGTAATGGGACACCTTTAATTCGGACTATTCATCTATGCCATATTTTGTATGTAATGGGCCACTTTTATTTTGGTCTATTCATCTATGCCATATTTTGTACATAATGGGCCACTTTTAATTCGGTCTATTCATCTATGCCATATTTTGTACGTAATAGGCAACTTTTAATTCAGACTATATTTATCTGTATGAACAACTGTTTGTGTATTGATTTTGTGCGCCTTGAAAGTGGGGGAGGGACAGTTGTAAATTGGTCAATAATTTCACATTTGTATAACAGATTTAAAAAAAAAAATAAAAAAAATTCTGCCCCTGTTCTTACTGAATAACTGGTTTTATATGTGTCCACTGTTTACTTATTCTGTTTCAAGTTTATATGACACATGTTGATACTATATCAGGTCTGTTTTCATAAAACCAGACAGAGGTGAGATGGCAGTGATCCATAACGGAAAGCGCTTTGGACCACTCAGCCACTCTGGGCCCCCAACTGGTGCCAGACATTCAGAATTTGATCATTCCCCCACCCACCACAACTTCCTCGTTATAGAGACTATGTAATCGGTCAATCAACTACTAAAAGAACTGTAAAGGTTAGAAGACTTTAAAGTCTTGGCTATCCAAATCTATAAGGAATGTTTAGGAAATGGGAATGACTTTCCTTCCTGTCATAAAACCCATCCCAGACAGGACAAGAGGACACTGAGTAGCCAAGTGGTCTAAAGCGCTATCTGTTACGGATCACTGCGTGGGTTCGAGTCTCAGATTTGGCCAATGTGGGTGTATGAAAAAGCTTGCCAGTAGCTTCTCATGGGTCAGTGGTTCTTTCTGGGGGTTTTCTTGGCTTCTTCCTCCACCATTAATACTGGCTGCTATGTATAGCCTATACTGTGCTGAAAAATGGCGTTAAACCCTACAACAACAACAACCAGACAGGACAAAAGTCACAATTCTGATTTTCAGTTATGAAAGAGGTGTACGATAAAACATCAAATTATAACATTCCACAATTATGTTTACTTGGAAGTTTAAAATGATATATGGAAACAAAATACATTGACTTATTTATTTTAAAGCTTTCTTACCAAATGAATGAAGATGGTGATTTTTGCAGTCCTTTGCTGACTTTCTTTATTTAACAATTTTTAATATTCATTTTAAGTTTATCGTCAACATGATAAATTTACATTTTCTTACACAAAATATGAAACATTCTGATTGTGTTAATTTGTAGTTTTTTTTTTTGTTTTTTGTAATATATTCTATAATTATACAATTTAGCACATAAAGATGTATAATTGTATAGATTTAATACAGAAAAGGGTGGTTTTGACACCAATTTAGCACATAAAGAAGTATAAGTGTATAGATTTAATAAAACATTTCTCTAATTATACATTTGTTCTATTAAATCTATACCCTTCTATGTGGTTATATGCTAACTTCTTGTCAAAACCACCCCTTTGTGTATACCATATAATTTGATAAGGAAAGACCAGACATCTGCTTCTAGCATATGTATCCTGTAACTGTGTTTACTCAATAATTAAAGAAATAAACTCTCCTGCCAATTGCTACATTCTTATCATCAGCACAACCTCTTCCTGTACACAACACCTGCCCTGAGAAACCAACCAAACAATCAATAGCTAAATTATTGTCAAAACATATAACAGCACCAAATTGTGGGTAACAGCTTTTTATCTTATTACTAAAGTTACTATTGTATAGTTTTAAAGTGTGGCATTCTCTTCTGCATGTTCATCATTAAAAAAAAATATAGGAATGTTCAACCTGCTGTCCTGTGACATTTTCAATTTTTTGACAAATGCTTGGGAAAATCACACACACACACACACACACACACACACACACACACACATATCGATGTTCATTTATTGATTATGTTAGGAAATAAACACACAAATAGAACACACACACACACACACACACACACACACACACACACACACACATACATACATACATACATATATATATGTTTGGTAATAAAGGATGTGAAATTTCATTTATTCTATGAGATTACTGAAGCATTTCATTTAGGTAAACAGCCCTGAAGGTCCTACAGTGGAACACATTTAATACATGGAAACCATGTGTCACACCACTACCACTTATCAATCACCTATAACAGCTGACTGTAATCCATCTAGGAATTTGACAGCTTTATTTTTTATTGGAATTATATGGTTTACCCTTCCACGACTGAACAATAAAACTCTATAATGAAATATAATGCTGGTGTCAAAATTCCCCAACAGATTATAGTAATTGTTCTCTTTTAGAAAGGGTGCTGATAAAACCTAATTACTGGCTAAATCCATTACATAACTATCCTTTGGCTTGCTGGTTTTGTTTTTTTTTTGTGTCAAAGAGAATTGCCAGTAAAGGATAATTTTGTTCATATCACTGATCTTGAATTTGTTTATTTAGGAATGCTGAAATGCTTAAATGAAGGTTAGGGAATAGTTTTTTAAATGAAAACTAAAATATCTGAATTTAATTTAAAATTTGATTTTATATTAATTTAAAAAAAAATTATTAAATTTTTGTATTAATTTCTACTTAATATATTAATAACATTTTTGTGAGGGGGAAGTACATATGAGGACACCAAAGGGCTAAATCACATGGCGCTACGCGAAGTGAGCAGGCCTGTGGAAAAGTTTGGAAAACACCACCCAAATATTTAAATTATTTTATCTTGATAAATGCACATGCTTCTCTTTATCTGGATACTAAATCCATACTTTACCTGCCATGTCTATCTCCCGTAATAGTCATGGCTCCCATTTAAGGGAACATAAACGATTCTGGAATATTTCGTAGCTTTAATTATAATAAATAAGTAAAGGCCGGACAATTTGAGATAGGAACTGTACAACCAAATAAACTTGTACAGGTCCTCTCTCAAGGCAGACGGACCTAAAGAAAATAAAATATTACTAGATAAATTGAAGAACACTAAAAAAATATCTAAATAAACACACTTCAATTTATACAAAATTCCAAATTAAATTTAAAAAATAAAACAAATTAAAATTATACAAAAAAATAGATGTCTTCCTTTTATAGAAGACATCAAATAAGACAACTGGTAAAAAATTTGAACGAAATGGCTTTCCTTTACACAAAAACAAGGTACATACCTTATATAGCAAACAGACATATAGCACTATCACAAATAGCAAACACAAGGAAATAGGTGACCACTAGCCATGGTCAAACAAACAAAAAAAACAGTAGACTACTAGTGTGGGTAGATCAATTCCCACCTAGTAAGGATCTACAGAAATAACACTAGGGATATTAAAATACCCCAAATCAAATATATAACCCCGATGGGGAAAAATTAAATTGGAATTTAAATAAAGAATAAAAAACAAACAAACAACATATCAGGGGGTGCACAAACACACATAAAAACTTTTTACTTTTTTTGGTTGGGGGGAGCATCTGTCTGGTGCTTCCCCCCCCCCAAAAAAAAAAAAATGAACAGCTATGCATATGCTTAACATTTTAAGAATTGGAATATTCACTAAATACCAAACATGGCAACTTGACTTTTGGAAAAATATTTATGGAAATAAAGGAACTAAACATGCAAAAATGTTGCCAATTCAAGAAAACCTATACAAGAATATACTATTAGAAAATTATGAAATGACCAAGACAATGAGGAAGGGATTATAATGTTAATATATAAGAGGAAAGGAGATAGGAATTAAATAATCGGAGGCTCATCTCTCTCATAAATCAAGACTATAAAAATACAATGTCAAAAATAATAAATAGTAACCAAACCTGTGGGGCTAAAGGTCGGGATATCCAAAATAATATAATGAAATTAATAATTGTGGACAGGGGGAGGGGACGCCAGACAGATCTCCCCCCCCCCCCATTTAAAAAAAGTAAAAAATTTAATTGTGTGGGTGTTCCCCTCAATGTGTAGTTATGTTTTTTATTTTTCACTATCTTAATTTAATTATTTCTTTTTGTGAATTTTTTTTCTTCTGGGGTATCCTTAGTGTTTATATAGGGTTGAATTTCTGAGCAGGTTTTATTCACCCAGTCTCGAAAATCTCCCCTAGTTTTACTTAGTTGACCTTGGCTATAGGTCTTCTATATCCCACGTATGCTATTTTTTGTTTGGTGCTATTTGTTTTGTGATGATGTGTTTTTTAATTTAATGAACATAAAAGACTATATTAGAATATATACATGAGACTGGACAGAAGGAAGCTATGGTAGTCATCAACCAGGTGAAGGCTTTTAATTGATTAGAACAAAACTATGTCCAAAAAGTCTTGGATAAATTCGGATTTGGAGAAAACTTCAAAAAATGGACCAAAATCCTCTACAGAAACATAACCACACAAATACAGGTCAATGGAGTGATTATAGAGAAATTTGAAGTCCAAAGATCTAAAGATCAGTAAGACAAGGATGTCCACTATCAATGCTATTATACGTAATAGCAAATAAAAATCATAAGTATAAAAATGAGAATAAAGAGGTATCAGGTAAAAGAATCCCAAAGATAAGGTAAGAAATAAAAATGCTCCAACATGCAGATGATTGCACCAACTTTATGGGACTAAAACTCTTTTAGATACCTAGAAAAAGAGTTTGAAAACATTAGGTTTGAAAATAAACAATGACAAAACAGAGATAATTAAATTGGAGGGGAAACCACCCAGTTTTACCACCCCACTTGATGAAAGAAAGGGTAAAAGCACTAGGAATCTACTTTGGAAAGGGAGAAGAAATAGAAACTGCATAGCAATGAAAAACAACATAGAAAACAATCTAAAAATCTGGGTGCTAATGCCACTATGTCTAATAGAGCAAGCTGAAGTGGAAAAAACATACGTGTATTTGAATATAATATATCAAATGAAATCTATAGACAAAAAAACAGATTTAAAAACAATCATTTAGAAATACTAAGAACATTTTATAGTGACCCTTGATGAGGGAAGTACAAGATGAGGACGTCTTGGGGCTAAGTCACACGGTGCCAAGCGAAGTGGACAGGCATATGAACGAGTTGAGAAAAGGCCCTTAAGGGAAAAAAACAAAACACACAAAACTACAATCACACACATAGTCTAGGAAAGGTACCTTCTAATCACTAATAGCTGCTCTTTACGAAAGCTACTACTCTGTGCAGATCATGTACTGCATAGTTAACCCATTTGAGGGTTTCAATGTAAAAGAACACATTTTTGGAAATATTCGGGAAAAAACTAAATAAAAGTAAATAAATAGAGACAACCCAACTCGAGTGGAGAGAAGTACAGTTGAAATAATAAATACATATTGACCCCTACTCGAGCACAGTTGTACTCACTTTAGATATGTGGAAAACGACACAAGAAAGGAAGAAAAATGTAGAACTGGGGGGAAAAATTGAATATATATATATATATATATAGATCACACATACAAATAGCATCAAACATAAATAGCACATATGGGATATAGGAGACCGTATGCCAAGGTCAACTAAAAAAAAAAAAATAGGGAATGAATTTCGAGATTAGGTGAATAAAACCTACTCGAAAGACCAGCATCTGTCTGGTGCTGCCCTCAAAAAAGAATCTGGTGTATGCAGGTTCTGTATGTTGTACACGAAGGACACATTGCAGTGACAAGCTAACTTACAAATAAATAAATGGTCTTTAGCAAGCCACCTAGGTGACAAATAAATATATAGATTTAGGATATAGATATATTTGCAAAGCTATTGTAAACTGCTGCAATTATAAGTCAAAACATGTACATTTTAAGGTGAGTATATCAACATATAACATAAACTAAACAGAACTTAAGCAGACTTTAAAATGCAAATAAAATATATGCAGCATGCAGTTATGAGACGAATGTTATATTAACAAAAATACACAGCATGCAAATAAATACAAGACCAAAGACAATAAATGAAAGTACACACTGCATGCACTTATACATAAAAAAAGTCTGAAAATCCAAATCATTTCATTTTAAGACCATAGTTTCCAGAATGTTTTAATAGTCACACACTTTTGATATTTTAAAAAAAGTTAACACAAAACAAAAAACAGTCAAGACAAAACGTAGATCAAAACATTGGCGACTCAATGGAAGGTATAGTGGACATGAAACCAACTGGGGGACAATTTCGAATGCTACATGTGTATTGCATCTTTGTGCAAGAACTCTTTACTCCAATTGCTTTGACACCAAATCATCTACTTATAGAAGACAGTTTACTCCAATTCTACAAAATCTACTTGTACAAAAAACTTTACTCAAATTACCCTGACACAATATCATCTACTCGTTCTTAACACTTTACTACAATTTCATCAATACTACAAAATCGGCTTGTGCAAGAAACTTTACTCAAGTTGCCTTAAAACAATATCATCTACTCGTTCAATACACTTTACTACAATTGTATCAATACTACAAAATCTACTTATGCAAGAAACATTACTCTAATTACCTACACTAAATAATCTACTTGTCCAAGATACTTTACTACAGTTGCCATGACACTAACTAATCTACTTATCCAAGATTCTTTACTACAGTTGCCATGACACTAACTAATCTACTTATCCAAGATTCTTTACTACAAATGCCATGACACTAAATAATCTACTTGTCCAAGATTATTTACTACAAATGCCTTGACACTAAATAATCTACTTGTCCAAGATTATTTACTACAAATGCCTTGCACTAAATAATCTACTTGTTCAAGATACTTTACTACAAATGCCTTGACACTAAAAAATCTACCTGTTCAAGATACTTTAGTAGAAATGCCTTGACACCAGGGCCGGCGCTTCCCTAGGCAAATTAGGCAATCGCCTAGGGTGCTGGGCTAAGGGTAAATTTCACGATGGGTGGGTGGGGTAGGGCATGAGTGGAAGATGGCAGCAGATATCTGATCTCCCCTAGGGTGCCAAAATGCCTTGCACCGGCGCTGCTTAACACTAAATAATCTACTTATCCAAGATACTTTTTTTTTACAAATGCCTTGACACTAAATAATCTACTTGTCCAAGATACTTTGCTACAATTGCCTTGACACTAAATAATCTACTTATCCAAGATATTTTTATTACAAATGCCTTGACATTAAATAATCTCTTTGTCCAAGATACTTTACTACAAATGCCTTGACATTAAAAAATCTACTTGTCCAATATACTTTACTACAAATGCCTTGACACTAAATAATCTACTTGTCCAAGATACTTTACTACCATTGCGTTGACACTAAATAATCTACTTGCCAAAATAACTTTCCTACAAATGCCTTGACACTAAATAACCTACTAGTCCAAGATACATGTAACTTTGCTACAAATGTCTTGACACTAAATAATCTACTTGTCCAAGATACTTTACTACAAGTGCCTTGATATTAAAAAAATCTACTTGTCCAAGATAATTTACTACAAATGCCTTGACACTAAATAATCTACTTGTCCAAGATAGTTTACTACAATTGCATAGACATTAACTAATCTACTTATCCAAGATACTTTACTACCATTGCCTTGACACTAAATAATGTACTTGTCCAAAATTCTTTACTACAGTTGCCTTGACCCTAACTAATCTACTTGTCCAAAATACTTTACTACAATTCCCTTGACACAAAATAATCTATTATCGAAGATACTTTGACTACAAATGCCTTGACATTAAATAATCTACTTGTCCAAGATACTTTACTACAAATGCCTTGACATTATCTAATCTACTTGTCCAAGATACTTTACAACCATTGCCTTGACATTAAATAATCTACTTGTCCAATATATTTTACTACAAATGCATCAGCACAACAAATCTACTTTTGCATGACTCTATGCTTCAATTACCTCAACACTAAATATTCTACCTTTGGTACTGTAATATTAAACACCAAACCAGGCAAAAACTAGGAGGTAAAAATAAATTTATCAGACTAAATATTAATTTTAAATTACCAGCAGTTATACAAGTACCTATACATTTAGTGCATTATACAATCATAAATTACAAGATTAATATCATGTAACATAGTTATATTACTATATTCATAATTAAACCATAAAAAATGGAAATCTTATTATGATTCATAAGCAAGTGTATGCATACATCCAGATTTTGATGTTACTTTTTCTTTTTTGTTACAGTTGGAAAACAGTGTTAATACTGAAATGAACTGCCCATTGAAATTAGACACAAGGACACAGTGATCCCTTTCAAGAGTGCTCTTAAAACTCACCTTTTTCGACTACAAGACCAAATAATGTTTCCTACCTTAAATATTTTCAGCATTTTTTTGTTTTCTAATTTCATGGTGTTCTTTTTAGTCATATCATTATAGATGTTGTAAGCGCTCAGGCACAATACATAGTCCTCATTATTATTATTATTATTATTATTAAAAAGCTTATACTTTTTACTGAATCCCCGAATCATGTGTGTAACAGCATTTGACAAAGTTTCTCAAATAAACATGGTTTAAACTAAAACTTTAAAAGCTTGTTACATATAACCTTTATTGTCTCAGAAAAATAACAATCACAGATTGGTGCAAGGGAACAAAACACATTGTCCCTCCTTTACAGTGTTGTGCCCCGATTGATTATGGTTCCCTCATATCATTGTTCTTATGTCTTGTTTGATATGAATATTACGTCTTCCTCCATCAGTTTGTCAATTTAACTGAATATACCAAATATTATGACATGTCTCTAAAACACCAAACAGTATGACATTTGTCTAAAACACCAAACAGTATGACATTTGTCTAAAACACCAAACAGTATGACATTTGTCTAAAACACCAAACAGTATGACATTTGTCTAAAACACCAAACAGTATAAAATTTGTCTAAAACACCAATCAGTATAAAATTTGTCTAAAACACCAAACAGTATAAAATTTGTCTAAAACACAAAACAGTATAAAATTTGTCAAAAACACCAACAACTGGACACAATAACATTTGAAAGGTTGGCATACCTACACAAATTTGAATTTGTTCACAAATAATTTTGAATTTGCATACAAAAGATTTCATTTTCTTTAAACAAATTACTTTCTAGTCATTTTGTAAGCATGTACACCGATTAAATTCAAGAAACTTTTTTCTGCCAATGTACAAAGAAAGAAGTATCTGTTGCAGTTATTTGTCTGTGTACCAATGCAAATTTGCCCTGCAGGTTTAAAAATGGCACACAGTTCATCATAAGGACAAGAAAAGTCAAGCAATAAATCAAAATTGTTAATGAATACAATCCTGGGATGTTATCAGGGGTGAAATCTAGCTGAAATTTTGGAAAACTGAACCTAAGGCAATATCTCATCCCCAAATCAGACATCATGCCATTAGTATAGGGCTGCAACTAACTGACACATTATGTAATATAATTATCCAGTTCCTGGGGGGGGGGGGGGGGGGGGGGGATGGTATCTAAGGTATCTAAGAAGACCAGCAATTCCCAAGAAGACTAAATGTCCACACTTAAATTTCTTTAATGATGAACCATTGGATTTACCTTGTGTCCCTCTTTTTTTTAACTGGTATCTTATTAAAATCTAGCTCTTTATTTGCAACCTCCTTTTTACTGGAAAATGTGTGATATCTCACAAAGTGAGGAAAACTCAAACAAAATTGTAAACAATCTGACACAGTGTTTCATTTTTCACAGAATTAAAAAAAATCTCTTTTCCTTGGACATCCTGGTGATATATTTTTTTATATTATGATACACTTATCAATTGTTTAGTCAAGAATGAGTTATTTGACTGCATTTCCAAGAAGCAGGAAATGGTACAGATGTCTACAGATTATATATTATCACAGACTCAGCGAGGTTAGAATTCGTAATTACTTCATAATTTCTGCTACATTTGAACAAGGGTGAAGAAATGCCATGCGAAAGTAAATGCCATGCACACAATGTGGCATTATGTCCCATTACTATCAGCCTCGATTTCAATAGAAACATTTAGTCACTCAGCTGGTGAAATTTATGTCATGCAAAATTTGAAAACTTTAACATAACTATAAATCACATTCATAATATATCCACTACAGTTAAAATGGACCCTGAAAATATTTTCAACTACATGCATACATTTGTCTTTGCAACCCCAGTTTGTGTATACATGTATATGGTTTTAAGACTGGAATCTCAATCTGACCTTTCAAGTTTTTGCCCTAACTATAAATCACATTCCAAGAATTTGTATTATCAACAGTGATCATTGTGAAATTTATATATACATAAAAACCCAAAATATAACCGTTATAGCTTATCCCAATGGTTAAGGACTGAACTATGAACCAGGGCAAATGTCACTTTCATACATGTATGCCATTTCATCTCCACCAATACAGTTATGTACTGTACAAAGTTACTCAGTGAGGAAAGGATTTTTAGCTATCACCCAGTAATATATCCACTACAGTTAAAATGGACCCTGAAAATATTTTCAACTACATGCATACATTTGTCTTTGCAACCCCAGTTTGTGTATACATGTATATGGTTTTAGGACTGGAATCTCAATCTGACCTTTCAAGTTTTTGCCCTAAGGTTAGGTAGATCCTATGGTCAAATTCAGATGACCTGTATAAACTTGTCCTTGCAGCACATTAAGTGTGTATATCTTTATAGTGTTAAGAGCTGAGACCAGTGAACCCCTTCCTTTATTGTAATAATTAATACTGATATAAAGTGGCTTTCTGTCCTAATGTGTATTTGTAACATTTTGTCATGTGACTTTTTGTTTATTTAATCCATAACTCAAATTTATGGAAATAACGAATTATCCTTGCCCCACCAACTTTGTGGGATAATCCCACCCACACAGTTGATTACAGTACATGTATATAAAATAAATGGGCTGTACTGTGGAATTTTTGGATCTGACTTTCTTTAATAAAATTAAAGTCTTCAACAAGCAACAGTTTCTGAAAAGTAATTACAATTCTCTTGATAGTTTTTCTTGTCAGATAATTAAATGTGCATTGATGTACAACTTAGCATTTCTGACAATTAGTCTGAAAAATAAATTAATCCCTCATTATATCTATGTAAGCTCATAAATATGTTAAACTAGTAAAGATGTCAATATATTAATTTGTTGCTTTTATTAAACTGAACTGAAAATTCTGAAAATTGACAGTAATTGGTAATTTTGGTGTTGACTGACTGTACAGTACAAAAAAAAAAAAAACCTCACAGAATGTACATAAATTTCTTATTATTTCGTCTGAACTCAAGAAGAGGTCAAAAATGTTCCATGGCCAACACACTGAGTAGAAAGAGACTGAAAATGCTCCATAGGCACCAAACCAAGTATAAACAGATTTAAAATGCTCCATAGACACCAAACCGAGTACAATGAGACTGAAAATGACTTAAATCCAACAAAATGAGTACTGAGAGGCTGAAAATGTCCCACTGCCAACAAACCAAGTACAAAGAGACTGAAAATGTCCCACTGCCAACAAACCATGTACAAAGAGACTGAAAATGATCCATAGGCACCAAACCAAATATAAACAGACTTAAAATGCTCCATAGACACCAAACAGAGTAAAATGAGACTGAAAATGACTTAAAGCCAACAAAATGTGTACTGAGAGGCTGAAAATGTCCCACTGCCAACAAACCGAGTACAAAGAGACTGAAAATGCTCCATAGACACCAAACAGAGTACAAAGAGACTGAAAATACTCCATAGACACCAAACAGAGTACAAAGAGACTGAAAATGACTTAAAGCCAACAAAACCAGTACAAAGAGGCTGAATATGCCCAACTGCCATCAAACCAAGTAGAAAGAGACTGAAAATGCTCCAGAGGCACCAAACTGAGTATAAAGAAACTGAAAAAGCTCCATAGACACCAAACTAGACACAAAGATGTTGAAAAGGCTGCATAGGTACCAAACTACCTGAGCACAAAGAGACTGAAAATACACTATGGCCATCAAACTGTTTGTACAGAAAGCTGAAAATTCACAATTGCCACCAAACCATCTGAGCATAATGAGGCTGAAAATATGCCTTATCCACCAGACTGAGTAAAGAAAGGCTGAAAAAGCCACACTGTCACCAATCTGTGAGCACAAAAGAGTAGAAAATGATCCATAGCCACCAAACTGTACAAGCACAATGAGACTGAAAACGCCAAACTGTCACCAAAGTGTCCAAGCACAATAAGACAAAAAAATGCCAAACTGTCACTAAACAGTTCAAGCACAATGAAAATGAAAATTAGGTTATTAGATAACCCTTTGCATGTCACAGAACACTTATTAGATAACCCTTTGTATGTCACTATTCACTTATTAGATAACCCTTTTGCATGTCACAGAACACTTATTGTTCTTTGTAGTGGTACAATTATTAGATAACCCTTTGTATGTCACAGTACAATTATTAGATAACCCTTTGTATGTCACAGTACAATTATTAGATAACCCTTTGTATGTCATAGTACAATTATTAGATAACCTTCTGTATGTCACAGTACAATTATTAGATAACCCTTTGTATATTACAATATAATTATTAGATAACTATATATATTTTGCAGTACAATTAATAGATAACCCTATTGTTCTATGTAGCTGTACAATTATTAGATAACCATTTTGTTCTTTGCAGCGGTATAATTATTAGATAACACTTTTGTTCCATGTAGTGGTATGATTATGAGATAACCCTTTGTATGTAGCAATACTAATAGATAACCCTAACATTTTTTACTCTGGAAACCATTATCTGTACCTTAAGCAAAAGTTCAAAATTTGTTGCCTAGAAGTAATATATTTGTGTAGTACAACTATCAGTACAATGAACCTAGTTACTGATGATTTACCGTACATACCAAAAAAAAAGATTTTACAATGCATCACAAAATATAACATTTTACAAATATTTCATTATTGATATATCTTTAGCAAATTTGTTTTTATTTGGTCTGTCAATGATTAATCAATGAAGCAGTGTTGTTTATAAACTGTACCACAAGCAAGCCACAATTACCTATGCAAGCACTGAAACACCTAGCATACTTTTGATCCTTTTATCTTAGGTGCCAAGCATGCTTAATTACAAAACAAAATTAAACACACCATGGATAAATAATTTATGTGGACCATAATTCATTAGTCCCTGGTGTTAGTAAAGGTCTGTCACTCAAATGACCATAAAAATCAATTAATGTAAATATAAGCGAAAGATGTACATACGGAAAGCTTACTATCATCCAAATTAGGATGGATGTAAGACCAAACACGACCGAAGTGATTCCCCAGCCATCAGTGATGCAGTCACTAAGGAGTGTATATATCCACTGTATTCCCCCAACACATTCATGTCCGTCATCATCTGCAGACAATAATCTGCCCGTCATTATGGCGTGTAACAATTGCCCGGATATCTTGTTCAATTACCTAAAAAATAAAACAAAAGAAAACATTTTTTACCCTTCTCAGTGCACATGTCAAACTCCTTACATCCTGCCCCTCCCTGTACTCACCCACAACCACCATCAACTTGGGGGCATAATGCAAAAGCCATCATATGCCATGGATACTCATTATACTTTAACCGCTATGGTTGATGTAAAGTTATAATTAAAATTTAAGAGAACCAACTTAGCATGAATATCATCAATGGAAATGCATCCAAGAGCAAAAATGTCACAATTAGTCACCTCTGATGATTTGCAGAAGGATGAGTCAGGCCTTCTCTACATTCCCACACACATGGATGAATAGATGTACAACAATTAGCAAACTTAAAAAATTAGTCATAAAGTTCCATAAATTTTATTTGAAATTTACAAATACTGAGACTGGATTTATCAGCCAAGACAATAAAATATGTAACATTTTGTTTTAACCAATCGGGGCAATAATCTAATGTGAGTTTGTGACTCTTTACAATCCATGACAAAAATGGGCAATCATTTTGCACAATAAATCTCTCTTTTGCAGAGCATGTATCACCAACAGCAATGCTCAGTGTGACATAACATTAACAGTGTCACATCATCACAGGTGTGCTTAACTCACATACTGCAGTACTAGGTGAACAAAATATGCAGTCAGTGTGACATAACACTGTCATATCATCACAGTATGGTTCAGCCAACTGCTAAGTAGGTCAACAGAAAGCAATCACTGTAACATAACTCATTTCCTCACAAGTGTTTAGCTCACATACTGCAGTACTAGGTCAACAGAATGTAATCAGTGTGACATAACACTGTCATATCATTACAGTATGGTTCAATAATGGCTAAGTAGGTCAACAGAATGCAATCAGTGTGACATAACACTGTCATATCATCACAGTATGGTTCCACCAACGGTTAAGTAGGTCAACAGAATGCAATCAGTGACATAACACTGTCATATCATCACAGTATGGTTCAGCCAACAGTTAAGTAGGTCAACAAAAAGCAATCAGTGTGACATAACACTGTCATATCATCACAGTATGATTCAGCCAAATGTTAAGTAGGTCAACAGAATGCAATCAGTGTGACACCAGTGTCACATCATCACAGAAGTATTCAACCACTGGTTGAGTAGGATGCTTGCATACTGCCCAGTATTAAGTCAGAGTGCAATATATAATGTGACACAACAATGTAAAATTATGCAGTGTGCAATCAATGTGCCAAAACAATGTAAAACTATGCAGTGTACAATCAATGTGACAAAACAATGTAAAACTATGCAGTGTACAGTCAATGTGACAAAACAATGTAAAACTATGCAGTGTGCAGTCAATGTGCCAAAACAATGTAAAACTATGCAGTGTGCAGTCAATGTGACAAAACAATGTAAAACTATGCAGTGTGCAGTCAATGTGACAAAACAATGTAAAACTATGCAGTGTGCAGTCAATGTGACAAAACAATGTAAAACTATGCAGTGTACAATCAATGTGACAAAACAATGTAAAACTATGCAGTGTACAGTCAATGTGACAAAACAATGTAAAACTATGCAGTGTGCAGTCAATGTGCCAAAACAATGTAAAACTATGCAGTGTACAATCAATGTGACAAAACAATGTAAAACTATGCAGTGTACAGTCAATCTGACAAAACAATGTAAAACTATGCAGTGTGCAGCCAATGGCTGAGTATGGTCACATACTGCACAGTACTAAGTCAGAGTGCAATCAATGTGACAAAACAATGTAAAACTATGCAGTGTGCAGTCAATGTGACAAAACAATGTAAAACTATGCAGTGTGCAATCAATGTGACAAAACAATGTAAAACTATGCAGTGTACAGTCAATGTGACAAAACAATGTAAAACTATGCAGTGTGCAGTCAATGTTACAAAACAATGTAAAACTATGCAGTGTGCAGTCAATGTGACAAAACAATGTAAAACTATGCAGTGTGCAGTCAATGTGACAAAACAATGTAAAACTATGCAGTGTACAGTCAATGTGACAAAACAATGTAAAACTATGCAGTGTGCAGCCAATGGCTGAGTATGGTCACATACTGCACAGTACTGAGTCATAAGTGCAATCAATATGACAATGTAAAACTATGCAGTGTGCAGCTAATGGCTGAGTATGGTCACATACCACAGTACACAACAGTATCAACAGAGTGAAATATCTACATACAGATTTTTTTAAGGTTCAAACCTATACAATGACTTGAAAAAGATATATCAATTTAATTAAAATTGCAATGTTTAAAACAGATATCTATATTAAAACAGACATCTATTTTCAAGACATCATTTCTAAAGTAATACCATCCATTAACACAGAATCTATATGAGAATTTTTCAAAGTTCACTTGTACATACTACTATTCTGAAAATTTAAATTGAGTTGATTTAAAATCGATCATCTGGATGTAAATTATCCATATTATTAAATTGTATAACTATCACCATGTAGTCTTTTTCTACTGCAAGAACAAACTTAAATACCTAAAATTGTTTCCTACCTTAAGCATTTTCAGCATTTTTTGTTTTCTAATTTCATAGTGTTTGTTTTTTGTATTCATATCAGTATAGATGTTGTAAAGCACTCAGAGCATCTAAAGATTAGGCGCTATACAAAGTCCTTATTATTATTATTATGTCCCCTACAAATTTAAATCCAAAGCTCACTGAAAATTATCTGGACATAAATTTTTTAGCTGTATTGTTAGCCTATATGGTCTCCTGCCATATCACCTAAAAATGTAAAGTGCTGAAATAAAATTGATTACCTGGCTATAAATGATATGTATTATTAACTGATAGGACTCACACCATGTGCCCTGAAATTTTACATTCTGAACCGATTTAAAATCAATGTAAATTATAAGTATAATTTCAACACACATCTAGAACATCCCCACAAAGTTTAAATTATGGATCAAATTAAATTATAGGTATTGTTAACTTGTACACACATCTAGAAAATCCCCATAAAAATTAAAAATAAATCCCTAACATAAAGATCTGTAATCTGTATTTAAAAAATCCATATTGTTAACATTAAAAATTCCCAATGTCCAAATTAAAAACAACAAATAATTTCAAATTATTTGGATCTAAATTAACCATTTTGTTAATTTTAATAGTTAAGCACCATGTAACATGAAAATTTAAATAAAAATAGGTCAATAACAATTATAAAGCTGACAATTCTTAACAAAAATGTCACTGCCTCCCAATGGACACAGATATATAGGCTTGTATTTTAATACTCTGAGTTGAACTATTAATGTATTCTAGGTGGTAATGTTCTTCACTTTTACACCAACCACTATCATCTGCATGTTTCACCTGGTTACAGTTTTTAACTGTAAACTCTTTCAGTGAAATTTATTTTTTCATATTTACCTGACCCTTGTAACAGGATGCTATTTTTAGCAGCAAGATACTTATTATAGTTATATATGTACCTCACCTAAGAAAGACTGAATAAAAAAGGCATAGACTTTAAGACTTCTGAATATCACTTGTACATGTACAATGTATGTACTGTGAATATCGGTAAACTTAATTTCCTCAGAAAGTTATGAAAGTTTACTGTACCAAAGAAATGGTAACATCCATCACTAGAGTCAACAGCCACATAACAATCAGTAACACCACCAGTCAAAAGCTACATGACAATCAGCAACATCAACAGTCAAAAGCTACCTGACAATCAGCAACATCACCAGTCCAAAGCCACATAACAATCAGCAACATCACCAGTCCAAAGCTACATAACAATTAGTAATATCACCAGTCCAAAGCTACATAACAATCAGTAACATCACCAGTCAATAGCTAGATAACAATCAGTAATATCACCAGTCAAAAGCTAAATAACAATCAGTAGCATTCATCACTAGAGTAAACATCTACATAACAATCAGTAACATCTCGAGTCCAAAGCTACATAACAATCAGTAACATCACCAGTCTAAAGCTACATAACAATCAGTAACAACACCAGTCAAAAGCTACCTAACAATCAGTAACATCACCAGCCAAAAGCTACATAACAATCAGTAACATTCATCACTAGGGTAAATATCAATGAGAATCTGAATCACTAGCATTCAGCTACATTGCAGTAAATATTAGTATATACCACCCAACAATTGAGTCAACAGCTACATAAAAATTTGTACCATATATCACGAGTCAACAGCTACATAAAAATTTGTAACATATATCACGAGTCAACAGCTACATAAAAATTTGTAACATATATCACGAGTCAACAGCTACATAAAAATTTGTAACATATATCACGAGTCAACAGCTACATAAAAATTTGTACCATATATCACGAGTCAACAGCTACATAAAAATTTGTACCATATATCACGAGTCAACAGCTACATAAAAATTTGTACCATATATCACGAGTCAACAGCTACATAAAAATTTGTACCATATATCACGAGTCAACAGCTACATAAAAATTTGTACCATATATCACAAGTCAACAGCTACATAAGAATCAGTAGAATTAATAGCTACAAATGAATCAGTACCAACCATCACTGGAGTGAACATCTACATAACAAATGGTAAAATCCATCACCTGAGTAAACTGCTAAATACAGTAAGTATATCTTCAATCCATCACTAGAGTCAACTACTACAGTAACATACAATTAGTATATTTTCGATCCATCACTAGAGTCAACTGCTACATACAATAAGTATATGTTTAATCCATCACTAGAGTCAACTGCTACATACAATAAGTATATGTTTAATCCATTACTAGAGTCAACTGCTAGATACAATTGGTATATGTTTAATCCATCACTAGAGTCAACTGCTACATACAGTAAGTATATGTTTAATCCATAACTAGAGTCAACTGCTACATACAGTAAGTATATTTTCGATACCTCACTAGAGTCAATTGCTACATACAGTAAGTATATTTTCAATCCATCACTAGAGTCAATTGCTACATACAGTAAGTATATTTTCAATCCATCACTAGTCAACTGCTACATACAGTAAGTATATTTTCAATCCATCACTAGAGTCAACTACTACATACAGTAAGTATATTTACAATCCATCACTAGAGTCAACTGCTACATACAATAAGTATATGTTTGATCCATCACTAGAGTCAACTGCTACATACAATAAGTATATGTTTGATCCATCACTAGAGTTAACTGCTACATACAGTAAGTATATTTTTGATCCATCACCAGAGTCAACTGCTACATACAGTAAGTATATGTTTAATCCATCACTAGGGTCAACTACTACATACAATTAGTATATGTTCAATCCATCAAAGAATCAACTACTGCATACAGTAAGTTTATGTTCAATCCATCACTAGAGTCAACTGCTACATACAGTAAGTATATGTTCACAAAATGATTAGAAGCCTTAAATTAATGTTACTCATGTATGTGTGATTAGAGGCCTTAAATTAATAAGTACATACAAGTACAATTAGAAACCTTAAATTAATAAGTACATACAAGTACAATTAGAAACCTTAAATTAATAAGTACATACAAGTACAATTAGAAACCTTAAATTAATAAGTACATACAAGTACAATTAGAAACCTTAAATTAATAAGTACATACAAGTACAATTAGAAACCTTAAATTAATAAGTACATACAAGTACAATTAGAAACCTTAAATTAATAAGTACATACAAGTACAATTAGAAACCTTAAATTAATAAGTACATACAAGTACAATTAGAAACCTTAAATTAATAAGTACATACAATTAGAAACCTTAAATTAATAAGTACATACAATTAGAAACCTTAAATTAATAAATACATTTAATTAGAAGCCTTAAATTAATAATGACATATGATTAGAAGCCCTAAATAAATATGTAAGTGTGATTAGAAACCTTAAATTAATAAGTATATACAATTAGAAACCTTAAATTAATAAGTACATACGATTAAAAACCTTAAATTAATAAGTACATACAATTAGACACCTTAATTTAATAAGTACATATGATCAGAAGCTTTAAAATAATATGTACGTGTGATTAGAAGTGTCAAATTACTAAGTACATATGATTAGAAGTCTTAAATTAATAATTACATATGATTAGAAGCCTTAAATTAATAATTACATATGATTAGAAGCCTTAAATTAATAATTACATATGATTAGAACCCTTAAATTAATAAGTGCATATGATTAAAAGCCTTAAATAATAATTACATATGATTAGAAGTCTTAAATTAATAAGTGCATACAATTAGGAGCCTTAAATTTTTAAGTACATACAATTAGAAACCTTAAATTAATAAGTACATATGATTTGAAGCCTTCAATTCTTGTTTTGCTTGGTGAGGTGGAGGTGTTTTTTAAAAATTGCACCTAATAACACATTGTGGCTAACGCATGTTTAGGAAATGGAAACTAAGTGCCTTTAAAATAACTTATCGAGGCACTCACCAAAAGATAACCTGAGCATCCTTCAAAAATTCAAGATCCTTAGATTATAGTATGATGTAAAACAGTCTACTGCAATGGTTCATTTTAAATATCAATGCTTAATATAATTATAATCATAAACAAATCAATACAAAAAAAGTAAAATCATAAAAATATCAATGCATAATATGAAGAAAGCAACAAGAAAACCACACTATAGAACAAGAACTGTGTTCTAGGAATTACACATCTTGCCCCCAACATTAACTGTCAAAACATCAAAGAGAACAATACCAACCAGGGGCATAACACACCATTCAAAACTACTGCATGGCACCAGGTGACCTAATCCATGTACTATGACCCTAACCACAGCCAAGACACATCATAACTCCAAGAAGGGCATACTGTACCATGACCCTAATCCATCATGACCCCATCCAGGGCATACTGCACCATGACCCTAACCATGGCCATAACCCATCATGACCCCATCCAGACATACTGCACCATGACCCTAAACATGGCCATGACCCTTCATGACCCCATCCAGGGCATACTGCACCATGACCCTAACCATGGCCATGACCCTTCATGACCCCATCCAAGGCATACTGCACCATGACCCTAACCATGGCCATGACCCTTCATGACCCCATCCAGGGCATACTGCACCATGACCCTAACCATGGCCATGACCCCATCCAAGGCATACTGCACCATGACCCATCATGACCCAAACTTGGACATAATGCACCATGACCCAATCCAGGGCATGATGCATAATGACATAACAATAGCCATGACATATCATGACCCCAACCTGGACAAAATGTGCCATGACCCTAACCAAGGCATACTGCACCATGGCACTCAGCATAAAGGGTTACTGCAAGGACTGGTCAGGATAATGTGACTGGGTGGGACATGATGCTATATGTCTGTGGCATGATGACCCATTGCTAGACATCACTATAACTGTCACACTGCAAAGCAACATTATAAATCCAAATCAGGAAGCGGGTGTAAACAAATGGACAAGGGCTCTATGTGTTGAACCCCTATGGTGCATGGACTTTTTACTTCTGTGAAACATCACACAGTCATATCAGTTTCAAAACGTAGCAATTCGGACAAGGCTAACAAGTGCAATGGCATTCATTGATCTTTTCTGTGTTATTGTTCTTACTAAAAATCATGTACAAGGCAATAAATTTATTTATTTGAATATAGATGTAACTTCCAATATTTAGTTACAGTGGTGGTTAAGCCTGAAGACTTTAAATTATATAATCAAATTTGATGAATCTTTCTAGAACATTATAATACACAAATTATATGTACTTGCATTTCATCATCAATATATACGCTGAATATTCCAAGGGACCCCCCCCCCACCATTAAATAATGGCAATGAAGTATCCTTATATGTGATTCGTGTTTTAACATATAGGAAATTTACTATTTCTTATGTCTTGCTTAGCACATATAATTACACTCTGCTTAGTTGATGTGATGTCATTCATGTAGAATCTAGAAATGTTGCATATATTGAAAATTATGTTTTATCTTTTTTGTTTACTGTTGGGGTTTTTTTTGTATTATGCTATGGTGATTTTATTAGTTTTCTGATTCTTATGTGTTAACTGGTAAAAAAGGAAAAGGAGAGAAAATATATGTTTATTTATGTGAGTTTTACAAATAAATCATAATTTTAAATTACATTTTACAACACATTTTTTTTAGAATTTTGGTGTTGAAAAGAGCAACAATGGTTGATTATATTTATACTACATGGATAATGCATATCCTGAATTAAAAGATAAATATACATTTTGTCATGCATGTCTTGATGGAAACAGTAATACAAAAACTGTTGTCCCTAATGATGACAGCAAACCTTAAAATGATACATTTTACACACAAAAACTAGCTGGAAAGGAACAAAGTAGATATAAATTAATATTACTGGTTTCAAAACATTCATCTGGGAGACTGGGACACATACACACACATACAGACATACATTAAAGTGTAAATAAAATAGTTTTACTCAACATAAATTTGAAAACAATACAAAAGGTTGACAAATAAAGAAAGTGTACAAAACTATTACTGTACACACTCATATATTGTAGTTGACTATATCAAAACATTATATAGTGAGGGAAGCACAAATAAAAACAACTTTATTTTTGCACATATGTTGTGAATTACTAAGCATCCCTCTGTACTTTGTCCAAAAACAATATGTTGGCAGCCAGCACAGTAACATCATTGTCTATTTTTTGCACAAGGTAGATTTCAATACAAGCACCATAGTATGTTGACACTTTTGATCCACTGTCAGACAAAAGCTGCTGCCATAAAAATTATTTATATTTCCATGTTGTGACCTTAAACATGTATCACTGGATTTTCATAATCGTAACCTTTTTGTTTTAATAATAGTAATCAGGTACAGAAAATGCAGTGAAAATACTACATAATGAGGGAAGTGCAATAAAAACTTTATTTTTGCATATATGTCATGAATTACTACGTGTTACAAAGTGTCTCTCACAAGTTTGTCTGAAAACAATATGGTGTTACCTAGACACACATTACTGTCTATTTTTAGCACAAGTTAGATTTTAGTACAAGTGCCATTGAGAGTACAAAGAAAACTGCTACTTGAAACTCCTCAATTCTAAACATTTTCTGGGCATCATTTTAATCACGTTAGTCAGAAGGAAAAGTAATTGTTCTTTCAAATTCATTTACTCCTATAGCAATACCTAACTAGTCATGGATTTAAAAATATCAGGGTTTGGTGTGGTAATCAGTGAAGCAGGCCAGGGGTCTGCGTAACAGTACACCTAGCAGTGGAGGCTCCTGTATTTTGAGTAAGTGCAGGGCAT
Source organism: Unio delphinus (assembly GCA_029339505.1). Classification (NCBI taxonomy): domain Eukaryota; kingdom Metazoa; phylum Mollusca; class Bivalvia; order Unionida; family Unionidae; genus Unio; species Unio delphinus. Next base: position 12,438,299 of record JAQISU010000090.1, on the reverse strand, counting down.
AACTTCAACCATTTAACTGATTGATTGATTACTTGGATTTACGTTGTGTGCGCCCAAAAGGACATGTGCAACGGGGTTTTCCAGACACATCGGGATGCTAAATGTTCCTGAAAGAAGGAATTAGTGCCACATCCCCCAAGCATCTGTGTGTTCAAGGAGCACTTTTTATTTAGCTGTGAGATCGTAAGACTATATGTCCCTAAAAAACCTAAATAACATGATTTCATTCGTGGGAATGGGCCCAACCTAAATAACATGATTTCATTAGTGGGAATGGGCCCAACACAAACCCTCATGATAACAAACAGTTGGTTTCAGTCAGTTATTGAATGTACTAGGTGTTGACCCAAATGGTATGTAACACTGATTGTGATCAGTCACAAAAATAATGTCACACATAGCTTTAGGTGGATGGAAATTGTTCCACATCTCCGCCGTTATACAATGTCTGAGAGAGGCAAAAGAGCAAGGAACTCTGCATGCCAGCCTGAGCCATGGATGTCATGCACTCCCAAGAACGCCAACCCGTACTTAGTCAAATTTAGTCTAGTTGTACCAATGGCCAATAAAAAATTAAATCTGAAGTGGTGGATTGAAGGATCAAGTTAGTATACTTAATAGTTTTATCAAAATGGGATACCAAGCCAACATGGTTCCCAGGATAAGAGGCAATATTGGTAGCCCTTAGAAGGGCTTTTCAAGCAAAAATTTGTCCCCATGTTTCTTCTGCATCTTTACTTTTCTCTGCAGTTGTTTTTTCCTCCCTGATAATTTTGTGAAAATGGTAGCTGTGTAGTATAGCAATCTACATGTATACATGCTTCTGCATTGCATGCTTATTTGTGCCAAAGTGAGACAAGGGAGGATGTGACTAAGAAGGCAGGTGATCATCTGCAGGCACGAGTCCGCTCATTCCAGAGTACTTGTCTAAATGGATGTACTTGCACGAATTTTTATTCTTGTGTCCAAAATTGTTCTAAACATTAGCTAGTTTGATTGGTTGGAAAACTCTGATGATTAAGTGTTACTATAGTCTGTATCACAGAAGTAGGCCATAGTATTTTTTTAATAAAAATTTAATATTGTTTTTGTCAATTTTTGGGATTTAAGAAGAAAGAAACCTTTACTAAGCATCATCCAGATCCTGAGGGATGTATCAAAAGCGACCATCTGCCAATATATACATATTTAACTGGTTTTAGAGAACATTTAATTGCAAACAAAAATGGTATCCTGCGTAGGAATTTATCTAGCCTTGCAAGCGTTGGTCCAACTTATTCTCAAAATTTGAATTACCCCCATTGCATCTGAACAATTATATTGAAATCCTATTATCTGATGATGTTTTTGGTTTATATGCTCAAAACCATAAATAATATTTATAATGGGGAGGGGGTAAAAACTTTTTTTTTTAAAACTCTTTCGCGTTACGAATAGAATACCTTCGATCACTAACTATAATATACATCACAGGCACTTGATTTGGTGTGTAACTAATGTGTACATTTACCAAGTAATTGGTGAATGTACTCATTGGTTATCCATTAATTAAGTGCCTGTGATGTACATCTAGGCATGTGCGAAAGCATGACCCATTTGCTCTAGAAATCCCCTATGTTCTCGAAATTTCCGTAGCGGTTTTCATCTTAAATCTGGAGCAATCAACTCCTACTGTGATATTAAAGTATTATTTTCTACTATCTAAACCTAGAAAGAAAAAAAAATTATTTACTACAAACTCGTCTCAACTGAACTGAATGAACAATGGCAAAAAATAATAAGAAGAATCCAAATAAAACTGACCATACCCAGCTATCGGCTGCAAGGCCTGTTCATTCTGGACATGATACTCCTTTAAATCGTATAAATTAAACTATAACCTTTCAAAATATTATCACGTGAGGGCACACACTAAGTAATATCAATAAATAGGCTCCTGTAAGAAACAACATGTTTACCTATCACTGACTACAACATTTGGAATATCATCGTCTCTTTTCAGAACAAGTCGAATAACTCCAAGCAATACGCTTAAAATATGATAGCTCTAACCGGCTTCGTATTTTACATAGGAGGGTTATAATTTTAAAGAGAAAACAATCCTCTAGTTTCCTCACTGGTAATACTGATTATTTTATAATTTAAAAAGTACCTTGAATATTTTAGATATTGTTCAAAGAACCATTATTTTTCTTTTATTTTGGTGATGAATAATCGGAATAATATGGAGTATAACCAATACAGCTTGACCTTACTTCAGATGCGTATCTTTCAAAAACTGCTAGCTTCGCTTGATTTTTTTTTCTTACTGCCACACAGAAACAGTGACTTGGTAGTTAGAGCGACCGCCGCAGAAGAGGGAAGTCGCTGGTTCAAACCCCGGTCTAGTCATACCAAAGACTTATTAAAATGGTGCTAACAGCTGCCTCGCAATACGCTCAGCATCAAGAGGTTCGTGTTAAATAAGGGAAAATAACCAGGGAGAGATGGACTCTGCGAAATTCTACAAAAACATTCTGCGGAGAGCTGTCGACAGTGCTGGAATGGTTATACAACAACATACTTTTAGGGAACACAAAAATGTCAAATACGATGAGGGAAAGGATTATTACTTTAATTTACAAAGGAAAAGGAGATTGGAAAAACATTTTTTTTTTAAATTGTAGGCCCATCTCCCTCCTAAATATGGCTTATAAATACTATGTAAAATATTAGCGAGAAGAATTTTTTTCCAAAAAGGATTGGGAAACATAATAAACATGAATCGAACATACGGTGCAAAGGGAAGGGACATAACATACTCACAATCAAAACTCTAATAGGGTACATAAACATATCTGGGAAAAGGGTGCCATGGTACTCTTTGATCAGGAAAAGGCTTTTAACAGATTAGAAATAACATATGTACTGAAGGCACTTGTAAAAGAAATTATATGGGAAAAATTCCTAAATTGGACTAAAATCCTTTTGTACCATGACATAACCTCGTGTGTACAGGTGAATGGAGCAAGAACAGGGAAAATTGATATTAAAAAAGATCTGTGAGGCAAGGATGCCCACTATCGATGTCATTATATGTAATAGCAATAGAAGTTCCAAGTATTAAGATAAAACTGAACATGGATATCAAAGGTATTAAAGTTCCAAACATCAAAGATGAAGTAAAACTGTTTTATTATGCAGATGATTGTACAAACTTTATACAAGACCAAAATTGGATTTTTGGAGTAAATAATAAACATGAAAAAACATAAATATTGATAATAGGCGACTGGAGGGGTAAATGCCACGGATTAACTCTCCCCCACGTAATTAAAAACTAAGTAAAATCTCTAGGGATTTACCTTGGTAAGGAAGAAGAAAAAGAAAACCTGAATACAATAAATAAAAAGATAAATGAAAATATAGAAATATAGAAACCTGGGCACTAACGTCCTTACGCTTAATGTAACGAGCACAAGTAGTAAAGACTTACATGTATTCAAACCTAAATGATGTAACAAAATCTATTGAAATAAAATGAGCATTTAAAAATCACAGATAACAAAATTATTAAATATCTATGGGATTTTAAAACACTATGTAAATCAAGATACATTATACAAGGGAGGGAAAAGGGGAGATCTAGCACTACCCAACCCCAACATAAAAAAAAATGCAAATATAATTAAGATTTTTTTAAAGATACAGACAAAGCCAATAATCTAATGGAAAGGATTTTATATCTATATCTATATATATCTATAACATGCTCACAAAACTGTTAGAAGCACCCAGAAAAGTGAAACACATAAAATGAACACTAAACAAATATAGGGATAGTAGGGAACTATGGGAGATGGATGAGAGACAAATACAGAGCCTCTGCTTCAAATACATGTATGATGCGTGGTTGACACGATAGGTCGCAGTGAGACGGCACATGCTCAGAGTATCGCCAAAATGTCCACTGTGTAAAAAAAAAAAAAAAAAAAAAAAAAAAAAAAATTACAAGAAACATGTAATGGCAGAATGTGAGATCAATAGACCAAAAAGAAAAAGAATACCCGTTTTAGGAAAAATCAGAGAGACACAGACATACAGACAGACGTGCATACTTTATTTGGACGCGGACTGAAATAAAACCATGTTATATAAGGTCACCGATTACATAGTAACAAACTGTACATGGGGGCATGGGGGAAAATTATAGTAATAGGGAAACACTAATAGAACCTTAAAAGGGATAGGGACCCTCAAAGTGGAAAGTATGAGATTATGACGGCATGGGGCTAAATCACATGGCGCTACGCGAAGTGGACAGGCCCATGAAAGATTCGGGGGAAAATACACCAAGAGGGACATTAACAAACCAGACAAAAATACAAAAACAGGGTATTTAGAGTATTTAATTTCATAGTGTTTACCCAAACGCATACCCAAATAGGAAGAAACTTAGATTACGACTTCTCTATAACTATACTCTCTGCAAAATGTAGCTTTGGTAGCTCCCGTACTACACAGGGCAAATAAACTCTTTGGACAAATTTTGGAAAGTAGTCAGTAACCAATAAATAGAGACGACATAACTCAAGGCAGGAGAAGTAAAAAAAAAATTAATAAAAAAATAGTACGGACCCCATTTCGACAACAGTCGTACTCAAGATAAATACGTATTAATAAGGCAAAGGAAGACACAAAAAGATACAAACATTCAAATCATTAAGGGACATATGTGTCATTAAAATCTTAAAAATAGTACACCGGACTTTGCCCAAAATTCAAAAATCCTAAAGTATGATTTTTTTAAAATCTAAATTAGAAACGAAAGAAGTGACGATCTGTTCAAAGGTCCAGGTCACAAAGTAGGACAACTGGGAACAAAATTTGATACAAATGGCTATTCATACAAACAAACATGTATGTTATATACATATATCATACATACATATAACACCAACACAAATAGCAAACACTGGATACAGGGGACCCTAGCCAGGGTCAACTATTTAGAAAATTAGAGAAAAGACGCCAATGAGAGGTGAATGAAACCCACATCGGAATAACTTCTCTATAGATACAATAGGGAAATTAAATTTATATCCCACACAAATTTGCATTATAATCCCGATGGTTAAAAATTTAACTTCAATATTAAATGGAAAAAACACAACATAAAACTATACATCAGGGGGAAATACACTCACACATAAACACTTTTTACTTCTCTTTTTCGACATGGGAGGGGGGACATCTGTCTGGTGGCCACAAAAATAAAAATAAAAAGTGCTAAGACTGGTCGGCCTTTTGTCAGGATAATGGGACCGGGTTGGACATCATGCTTAATGTCTGCAGCTTGATGTCCCAGTGCTAGACATTCCTGCCACACGTCAGATATCAAAGCGATATGACTGAAAAATTGTAAATCATACACACACACTGGCCTTTTAAAGTAAATTTTAAAACGAAGTTTTTTTTTTTTTTACAAAAAGCTTTGTATCTTTCATTTTACAATTGATGTATTTGGTAAGTCATTAATTGCACTTTCATCAGTTGATATCAGAGGCGTAGCTAGAGTGTTTGGCCACCGGGGACAATATTCATTCCCCCCCCCCCCTCAACTCTGAAACCCATTATTTTCATCGATAAAACCACCATTACCCGTTACAACCTATTTCAAAGCCCATTTTGGCGCCCCCACTAGTATGGCACCCGGGGAAGCGCACATCGCATCAGTGTATATTTTAAACATTTGCCGGTATTTATCGCGGCTTTTGAGCTACCTTACTTAAGGCTGATTTGTTTTTTAATTTTTTTTTTATCAAAAGAGAGCTGTCATTTTTAGTTCGCTTTGCTAAGATCGTATACAATTTACACAAGTACAATATCAATAAAAATTACTGCCATGAATACAACTTCTTGTGTGTGTGTGTGTGTGTGTGTGTGCTTTCTCTCGTCTGATCTACGCAGACCATTTGGGGAGGCCATCCTGCCCCATTTTTGTTTAAAAATGTGTTATATACTTCCAGCTATGTGTGTTATATGTTGATAATTTTGTTGCTTTTATTTCAGTCATTGTATTTTGTCCATTAAATATGTCAACAATTTTAGGCAATTTTTTACACCCCAACCCCCGTCAACAGCTGTCAAACTTTCATGGCCCCTCCCCCCCAAAAAATGATGTAAAATTTGTCTAAAAAAAACAAAACCTACAAACTAACATTATTATATACGGCTGGCTTAGAATTATGGAAATTAAATGGTCTACAAATAAATTTTAATACTTGTTTAACAGATTTCAAATTGACTATAGCACTTTTAATTCATGAACAAATCGAGACTTTATATTTTTTTGGGGGGTGGGGGGCACCAAACATGTGCGCCCCCCCCCCCCTCCCCCAATAAAAAAAGTAAAATGTTTTTATGTTTGTGTGTGTTTCCCCCGATATGTTGTTTGTTTTTTATTTTTCATTTATCTCCCCATTTAATTTTTCCCCATCGGGGTTATATGTTTGAGAAGGGGTATTTTTTTTATCCCTACTATATCTTAAGTAGATCATTAATAGATGGGATTTGATCTACCCAAAACTAGTATTCTACTTTTGTTCTTTATTGTTTGACCATGCCTAGTGGTCTCCTAATATCCTTGTGTTTGCTATTTGTGTTGGTGCTATTTGTATGTTGCTATATATAAGTCTATACTTTGCAATTTTGTAAGGATAGCCATTTCCATTCAAATTCTTGTCATAGTTGTCTTACTTTGTGATATTCCTTCATGTGGGTTATCACATCCTTCTCTTTTATTTAGATATAATTTAAGTTAATTTTGAATTTTGTGTAAATTGAAATGTATTTAATTAAAGGTTTAATGTGCTTCAATTTACTATTTAATAATATTTAATTTTCTAGGCCCGTCTGCCTTGAGTTAGGATCTGAACGAATTTATTTAGTTGTACAGTTCCTGACTCAATTAGGGCCGTCCTTTATTTATTTATTTTAATTAGTCTACAATTTTGTTTCCAAAATTGTTTAAGTTTGCCCTTTAATGGGTGCCACGTCTATTACGGGATATAGACATGGAAGAAAAAGTATGGATATAGTATCCAGAGAAAAGGAAGTGCAAGACTGTGTTCTATTAGAGCTAATGGGGTGATTTTTCCAAACTCCGCCATAGGCCTTCTCACTTCGCCTAGCGCCATGTGATATAGCCCCATAGCGTCCTCATTATGTACTTTCCCCGGTAGTGTTCATAATTTATTTTTAAATTAAATTATTATAAAAATTATTATTATTTTTTTTATTGTTTTAAATTAAAATATATAAAATAATGCTATTATTTCCTAACTTTTGTAAGTGGTCCACATTCTATTAACGTCTTCTTTATTTAGTCAGTAGTTTACATTCTAGCTTCTATCATCTTCCCATGGGGAATCCAAATCTGCCTCAATTGTTATAATGGGCATAGGGGCTGATACATTAATTTTGGATTAAACTGGTTGACCGTTGACGGGCGAGCCGTGTGTGCCATACCAACACACCGACTCATTTCCTATTTTTTGATTTATTAAATTTATTGTAAAAAAAAAATAACATTGTTGATGTCAATTTTTCTTGAACTCCACCCTCCCCATGTCATGTAAACAATTGTCAAACTTCTTCAAATCCACCCCACCCCCCCCCCCCATTTTGTTGACATAATTAATGGACGACTTGCATATTTTTATAATCGTTGTCATAGATATATACAATATCAATGGTGATACTAAAGTTCATTTAGGCATTGTTGCTATTGAATTAAAAGTATTTTTGTTTATACTTTAGAATCTGAGTATTATGGTATGATTGTATGTGTGTATTTTGGCGATAGTGCGTAATGAAGCACTGTTAATGTTGATGCCAAAGAGAATTACGTGACCCATTTTTAGATTAGTGCTTAGTTTACAGAGACATATAGAACCTGTACCACACATATCGTACTGTCGATTTAGGGACTATCGATTAAAAGGTGCAAAGCTCTGCTGCCACTTTTGGCGGCGCACATCGCGTCGGTGTATATTTTATACACTTGCCGGTGTTTATCGCGGCTTTTGAGCTACCGTTGGCTGAAGGGTTATTATTTGCGATACATACGTACAATTTCTGGATCAAAACCTACTTTTGGCGACTTGTAAACCTAAGAAGAATAACACCACCCTCTGGCATGTGGCCATTTTAAATTTCGCGCTACATATAGTTGTTACCAAGTACCAGTAATAAATTTAATCGAAAGACATTTTCCTGTAAGAAAAGAAACCGCAAAATACCCCGACCACTATCTCTTTGATTGTACTAACTGTATGATTGACCCAAATAAATAAACAATTAAATTTATTCGCATTTTTCTCGGCTAATTCTTTTTTCGTCCATAGTAGAGTTAGCCCGAATGGCATCAGCATATATCTGATAAGTAGGATTGTTGTGGAAGTTGCAATATTTTCTCCTTCCTGCGATTAAAATACAGTTGTTATAAATTGTCCTCAGAGGGAGTGTAGCTTTATCCTTCAATAATTAGAGAGCTATATTTCTTCATACAAAAAGCTTTCCAACTCTTAAAGTACACAATATTTCCACCGTCGAGGAAAAAATACGTTACTGATATGTATGCATGCATGTATGTATGTATGTATGTATGTATGTATGTATGTATGTATGTATGTCGGTCTGTGTGTGTGTGTCCTATGCCACATACATGTGTATGTATATAGTTGCAAAGTTCTCCTATGGGCCAACATAGTTAAAAAGCACATGAAATAAGGAAATTACGTAATCTTGTTTTGCAGGTCCTAGGGCAATTACTCAGTTAAAAGGTTTATACAAGTCAAGGCGGAAAGCCGTCGCCAATCTATTGTATGGGCTTGCTGATACCGCTAGTTAAAAATGGGTCTTTTAATTACTTACGTAATGAATGCAAGTCGCATGGAAGTAGGTATTAACTGAAGTGTTGTGTCTACGTTTTCACACTGAAGACTAAAGGTTTCACCGCAAGCGGTCCGATTTGGAAGCAGTTACCTCCATAAACTTAATTAACCCGTCATTATCTTCGTCCATATTAAATAGCAGTCATAAATGCCAACGAATTCTTATCGCAATACAGATTTTCACAAAAATACAAAATGCAACTTTTAACGATATTATTACACAAAGGGTAAGGGCCAATCACATTATATTGGAGGCGAGGATTAAGGACCAATCAATTAATGTTGGGGAAGAGGGCGGGGGTTTTAAAAAAAATATCGGGCTCCCAAACTGCTTCCACGTAAACACACTTTTAAAAGAAATATTTTGTTGTTGCTGAAAATAAACCTTTCAAATGACCGGTCTAAAAAATAAAAAAAATAAAATAAAAAAGGTCTATAACGCATTTACTTCAGTAATACATGACAGAGTTAATAGAATGTCATAATCCCAGGTTGGTTGTTTTTTCTATACCCGACTCGGCCAGTCCTGGTCGGTATATCTTTGGTAAAGGCGCTTAGCTCTAATTTCATTGACATTATTTAGCTAATACTGCCTTTAAAAGAAATAAATATACAAATTTAAATACTTTGACTTTAGAATTTAAAAAATTCACAAAGCATAACTCATTTCAGACTGTCCATTTTGGTAAACAGTGCAGCTCTTCGCTAAATATATACATCATGTATGCGGTGACAATATTTATTGATTTCCCACAAAGATTCGTTATTTTAATCCAATAAGAGACGGTGGATAAGTGTTATACCTGTAAAAGTTATTCCAGTTATGATAATCTGTAAACATATAGATATGAGGATAAAATCTAACGAAATGTGATACATATAATTTGTAAAATAAATAAACTGAGATTTTAGCAGAATACTTGCGATATTTATTGGGTTACAAAATGACAGCCTTGTTTCCGGAAAAGAAAATATATAAAAATATATAAATTTACTGAAAATAACCGTGTCCAACTAAATCTAAAGTAGTATTTTGTTTTTGCAAAAGAAGCCAAATATGCCGTCCCTCAAATCGGTATTAGCAAAGACTAGATGTATCTAGTGTATTATCTGTGACCATTGGGACATAGTACATGTCTTAAATTTATGCGTGTACTTTTCGGTACATTTACATATCTTGGAAATACTTTGGAATTGATAAATTTTGGTACAAGTTTGAAAAAGTAACAAAATATAAACTGCTTCTTCAAGCATCTAAGAGTTAGTCATTTATCCTTTATGAAGGCCCCTAGTTCCACCCCAAGGGGCGGTGACGGCTAAAAAAATTGGCGAAAAATTTACTTACCAGTTGAGTAAACACACGGGTTTCACCTCAGGCTATCATACTTATCTGCCATACCGTTCTGGCTGGACACGTATAATAAAAGCACAACGGTTACTAATGGTAGTCACACATTGTACAGAAGTGGTCGATTGCAGAAGTGAAAGAAGGTACCATAGCTCTAATTTCCTCAGGAAACTCTACCTCTTATTTTTGTAACGTACGGTAAGCAGGTTTCTTTTGTATTTATGTTTGTTTGTCAACTAATAGTAACACGTTTTCTTACATACTTTAACACAGATGTATGTATATTACGAAATTATTTTTCTTGGCCTTTGACCTTTATCCCGATTTCCTGGAGATGATCATTAGACTTGTAACATGCTAAACTTTGGAAAATACAACAAATATAATTTGGGGTGGGTGGATTAAGCTATGGTGGTGGTGTATCATTCAAGGGATTCTTCACATACATCCGCAACTCGGTTTTAAACAAATCGATTTATATTTGTCATCATACTGACATATCATCTAATGTTTAT
>JAQISU010000090.1:11705000-11752500 GCA_029339505.1 Unio delphinus | reverse complement strand
TTTTGAAACTTTGAATAAGACACATAATTGTCTGCACTCGAAGGATTGCTGGTAATTGGTGACCTTTCTTAAGTTAGCGCATTATTATGATTAAGCAAAAGTTTTCATGTTTTTCAATCCAAATTAGTATTACAGAGGGAGCTATCAAAGTTAATTACATAGGGAGCAATCAAAGTTGTATTACAGAGGGAGCTACTACAGTTGTGTTTAAAATGTAGTAGTTTGCTTCACATTATATTCATTTTATCCTCTAATTTTGCGCATGGCCAAATTAAAATTATTTTGGCCAGTACACAAGCAATATTGCTTGTATCATAGTATGTTCAACCTCTTTATTTTTAAGTTTGCTAGTAGGAATTCTGATGGTATTAAGTGGTTTGGAAACACTGATGTTTGCCTGATACTAAATTACAGTGTAGCCATGATGAACCCGCATTTTCCACCAGTTTGTGTCACTTATCCTTTTTTATATCCATCATCAAGCATCAATATATAAGCTCTGTGTCACCTATTCTGTACAAGATTTGTTCCGAATCTGAATAAAGATCACACAATGCTTAAATACGTGCTAGCTGTATTTGGTTTCTAATAACATAATAATAAAAGGTTCCATATTTCACTCTTCATTATTCAGGACTGACTGCCACCTTTAATTTTGACTAGGACTATAATATCAGATAGACAGGAAAGCAATCAAATATTCAGGACTGACTGCCACCTTTAATTTTGACTAGTACTATAATATCAGATAGACAGGAGAGCAATCAAATATTCAGGACTGATTGCCATCTTTAATTTTGACTAGTACTATAATATCAGATAGACAGGAAAGCAATCAAATATTCAGGACTGACTGCCACCTTTAATTTTGACTAGTACTATAATATCAGATAGACAGGAAAGCAATCAAATATTCAGGACTGACTGCCACCTTTAATTTTGACTAGTACTATAATATCAGATAGACAGGAAAGCAATCAAATATTCAGGACTGACTGCCACCTTAAATTTTGACTAGTACTATAATATCAGATAGACAGGAAAGCAATCAAATATTCAGGACTGACTGCCACCTTTAATTTTGACTAGTACTATAATATCAGATAGACAAAAAAGCAATTAAATATTCAGGACTGACTGCAACATTTAATTTTGACTAGTACTATAATATCAGATAGACAAAAAAGCAATTAAATATTCAGGACTGACTGCAACATTTAATTTTGACTAGTACTATAATATCAGATAGACAGGAAAGCAATCAAACTTCTTTGTTGTTCATAATAACATTAATTGTCACATTTTCGGAATCAGGTCATATCATTTGAAGAAAGCAATATATAATGGGTACAATTTATGACTGGCATTACAATATTTCAAACGTTTGGCAAAGTTGCAATAACCAGAATCTAGTTGAGATTTTAAAGTCGATTTAGAAAGGCGAGATATCAGTCAATTACTATGTTAATGGGCTGCTAGTGATATTAATATCCGAATGGGTTAGTTAATAAAAACAAATAAATTGAGACCAACTAGTATTTTTGCTCCTAATATCACACTGATTGTCTTTGCCTTGTTCAGTTGGTATTAGTGGCAAGGAAATCCCAGTCATACACATATACACTGTTACTATCAATATACATTTAAATATGTCTCTACAGTAATGTTCTAGTAACATATAATTTGACGAAACGTAATGATCTGTCTTGGACAAAAATATCATTCCAGATAAATCGAGATGTACTGAGAGGAATTATATAAAAAATAAATAATCGTGTGTATCATCTCTTTTCAATCATTGCTCTCTCATTATAAACATTACATCGAGGGTTGTGATAGTTTGACTGGCACATTTAGGAAAAACAAAAGAAAAGAAAATGTTCAAGCACAACTGAGGTGTTCGATATGAAAACAATTTAGTAGCGGAGAAGTGGCAGAAATGCCGAAAACGGGCGAAGTAGCATATAGGAGCATCTGATATGGCGAGTCTATCACTGTCCTAACAATTCAAAGATGTATTCAACCTTACAAGTGTTAAGAGGCAAATTTAAAATAAAGTTTATAAAATAAGAAAATGTGCTGATAAACTTTAAGATTATATGATAGAGGGCCTTTATAAAATATATCTTTTGGAATTTGCTGATTCTAGACTGTCCTCAAATCTAAAATTGGACATAGCAGTTTATATTATTATTTATTTTACTACCATAAAATAATGCAAGATAAGGTTGGAAAATAGTCGAAACAAATTACAAACTTTAACAGAAAAACAAACAAAATCAACCTTATGACGTCATAGAGCGGACACGGTAAATATAAAAAGTATACGAATAAAACGGTTTGTTTGTTAGCGTGTGTAAAAGAAAGACAGATACAGAGAAATTGATGAAGTAGATTGTTGTTATGAATCTTAAAAATTACTTTTTATGTAAAAAATTCTTTGTCTCTGCTGTACCATTAATATCTCACAAATTATATTTCACAGTAGTAACTTTAAGATACACATGAATAATTAAAACAAAAATAGATTTGAAGATTTTGAATATCATGGCGAGGTTGTCAGAGCAACTCATGGAAGTTCAATTTGGCAAGTCTACAATCATGTGTTTATACCATTACATGTACATTGTGCACAAATGAACAACAAATATTACAAATATTTTAATAAATCAATTAATTATTCTTTGTATCAGGACAACGTATTGCGTGCGTGCATTTGCTAGACGAAGTGATATACATTACATATAATCAAAGATGTTTTGTGCAATAATTGAATACTTTGTAATTTTTGATTTCATAATTTTAGCCTTAATAAGCTTTTTTTTAATAAAGAAAAATGTCAAAACATGTACACATTTCATGCTGCAAGAACGCATTCCTACGATCCGTAGGCAAAGGTCTAGAAAGCTATCACTGCTTCTAATCTTCGTTTTACTCTTCAAACTGTTGCTGATTTTGTGACTTATGACAGGGAAGCCTGGAGGTTTCCCACTTGAGATATAAAAATGTCTTGGTAGGCAACTGTCTATTTATTTAAGGGCCCTTCCATGATGAATTAATCTATGTTACATATTCTTCTCAAGCAGTTCAACGGGTCACATATAAATCTACTATGTACCTCCATAAATATTTCAGTCATTTGGATCTTTTTCAGTTTTACCTTTGGAAATTACTTGACCAATACAATTATAGCATAATCGGGCATCCTATATTAGGAATACACTAACAAAAGCATCTTCCAAAAAGAGTAAACTTAAGAAGTATTTTTCACCAAATAGTTCATGCTATCTTGTTATAACTTTGCACACATCAAGTCTGTAGTGACCTTAAGCTTGTACCTTTAAATCAAGTTTTGTATATGAACTAAATTTAAATCTTTTCATATTTTGAATGACACAAAATCAAGACTAAATTGAAAGCAAATGATTGTAAACCTTAGTATGGCATGTAACATGGTAAACTAAACATGTATTATATATATATATAATTTTCTTTCCATTTAGATATAACATACTCGAATATATACTTTAGTATCATCAACATTCGCAAGGGATCAATTTAAGTGGCTTTTGTTGTTGCCACGAACCACGAATTTAAATCCCCAATGAACCGCTCCGGTGGCCTAGTGGTTAGAGCGTCCGCCTGCGAATCGAAAAGTCGTGGGTTCAATCCTCGGTCTGTTTATAGTACCTGTCCATTTGGATGAATTTTGTCAAATGGATGGGTTAGAGTTATATTTATTGGCTCGACGAGACTCATGTCAGTAACGCAGGGAATGTGACGCACCAGAGTATCTGACCACGCTTCTCACAACAACGAATATGTGTTGGTGTGGGGGTATGGGACGTGCTATGTAACTGGATCTCTGCTAACAGCTGATGGCAATTTGCTCATACCATAAATTTATCCAGCTTTTGGACTTTTTCTCACAAAACACTTTACCAAACGGAGTTAAAAGATTCATGATGACAGATGCTCCTCCCATCAGTCTTTGGTGATTCATCGAAAGATGACAATGTAAGCAATTACTGTTTGATATGGCCCTTATATAAGATCATATATTAATATTATTGAACATATCTAAAACATGATGAAAATTAAGTAAATACTAACGCGATAAAAGCCATAAGAGTTCACACGATAACAGTCAGTATATCTTTGCTACATTGGATATACATATTAAGTTTCAAACTGTGTACATCAAGGAGAATACGTAAATGTACTTATGATAAAGGCTTATTAATACAGCACTAATGAAGGAGTAATAACGAGTATGCAAGTAAAATCCTTATTTAACTCTTTGCACGCACGTACACACAAACACATACACACACACTATATATATATATATATATATATATATATATATATATATATATATATATATATATATATATATATATATATATATATATATATATATACATATACACACGTAACTTCCACTCTATGTCCTAAACTTTTGAACAGGATGATGACGCGGAACCAACACAATTAGTGTAACCAAAAGATAGTAAAGTTACAAAGTAAAACTTTATGAAGTACTTGAAGTATTGTGAACTAAATCCGCTATTATAAGAGAGGTACTATTACACATCCAAGAATATAGTATGTTTCCGAATGGCATCGTATAGTCTGGAAGGTCCTGATGTACCAGATTGATCATCTTGATAAGTTCGCAATAATTCAGAAGTAGTTATGATGTCCGAAACGGCAGCGAACACTAATTTGTCTCATTTTATATATACTTAAGTAAAAAATCTGATATTGGATTCCCAAGTTCTCGTTTACCTAATATTTAGATATATACACATAAAATCATAAATGCTCCGGTGGCCTAGTGGTTAGAGCGTCCTACGCGGAAGCGGAAGGTCGTGGGATCGATCCCCGGTCGAGTTATACCAAAAACTTACAAAAATGGTACTAACAGCTGCCTGGCTTGGCGCTCAGCATTAAGAGGTTAGTGTTAGGACTGCTCGACCTGGTGTCAGGATAATGTGACTAGGAGGAACATCAAGCTACATGTTTGTGGCATGATGCCCCAGTGCTAGACATCTCTATAAACTGCATCACTACAGACATCGTAGCAATATGACTGAAAAACTGTTAAAGCTACCTTAAAACTCCTAATCTAACAAACATAACTCTCAATCCGAAATTTAAATAGACATCTTGCTTACTACTCAAAATCATGACAATAGTTAGATATGCAAAACCTCTACCCTTAATCACAGACGTCAACTTCACTATGAAAATTAAGTATATGAAAGATAATTATTACATACATTTTGTTATTTCTGATACTTTCTGTGACCCTTATGCAAAAAAGTGAGAAAAAATAAATAAAAATAAAAACATAAACAATTAACAAAGAAACTAGATGTTTATTTCGTTAAAATAGCATTATGTTCGTTGAAGTGGTTAGAAGGGATATGGATTACAAAACATGTTAACTTGAACAGTATACGTACTCTGGCTCAAGGTCTAGAACTGTGTTTATATTATTGCATGATCGTAAGAACGAATCCGGCTTAAATTCGATTGTCACGTTTTTTCGAATATATTACCTTGCTCATTAAACCAATTATATATATATATATATATATATATATATATATATATATATATATATATATATATATATATATATATATATATATATATATATATATATATATATATATAATTGTCTTTCTTGCATTTTAATTATGCCAATTTAGAAACAAAAATAAAATTAACATTACAATACAATACATACAAATTCCAATATCATATACATTACCAAACTTTAAACAGTGAAATGATATACTTGCCGGTAATAATTAATATAATGCATGAATATCAAACCTACTTAACTAAATGTTTTAGTAATACATTTTAAATATACACTAGTTCTCGCTATGAAATACGTTTTGAATGAGAAATTGCGAATGACTCTGTTTATTATAACTATTATATGTTTAATATTGTATGTTTAACGGTACACTGACGTCAGCATGTTGCATTTGTAAATGAAATTTAGAGTCCATCTCAAACGCCTGGATAAATACAATTGACACATTTTCGTGCTAAAATATCTCATCATTTTGTCTGAACATCATTGTAATACAAAGTGCACAATATAAATAACATTGTGTGTGATAAGGCCCGGTTTCACGTGAAATAATTCACGTTTGTATAGTTGCGGGTTTGAACCCAGGCCGATTATTAAGAAAGACTTATCAGATGGTACTAACAGCTTATTCTCTTGTAGCTCAACACCAAGATGTCAGTAATGAGAATTGTTGTCAAGTCTTAGGATAATGTGACTATGTAAGACATGATAAATGATGTCTGAGACATGATGCTTTAGTGCTAGAAACTTTATACGGCCAAAATGCGATATGTATAAATAAATTTCACGTGACGTTACAAATTTAAATCACGTATTCAATTGTATGGTCTTAAAACAAGTAGCAGAAAAAAGCGATAACCAACATATTTTATAGTAATTCAATGAATAATTTTCTTCCCGAGAATACAAAGTGAAAGTTCTTTCAGTATCGTGAGTTAAATCCCAACTATTGCAAATGTTTCTTCACATCTCCAATAATGTATAGCTATCTAACGGAATAACAGTTGTGTTCCCAAATAAATTCGATATTGAATGTGCTGACATGTCAATATCCTATAATGTGACATTGAGTCAACAGTTGTAATGTATCACAATGACATAACCAAAACTATCTGTGAATGAATTCACAAACATTCAAAGATAGTGATTTAGTTCTGGATTCAAAGAGAACTTTGTAATTCTAATAAATAATTTTAGTCATTAAATTCAACGCTCCGAACTTAACAAAACTATACATTACTAATATAAAGACCAATATTATAAGTGAAGCTATTGTTTACGGTTCAAGCTGATACACAAATCTAAGACTTGATAATAGAGCTAGGATGAAAATCATTTCCCCATCAAATTCTTAAGGAACTTACTTATTGATCAATCCAAGTTAAAGAAGCGATACTTGAACTCAATATCTGCTAATTTGTTTGCGTCCTATTGATGTAAATCTTACCTTACTATATTATCAAAAATAATATTGAAATATTAGCTATATAATACGTTTTCTTCTAAACCGAAAGCGAAAACATGTGGGTAGCCGGGTAGGCCCTATATTAAATTTTTGAGCAAGGTCAGTCACACAATATAGATATAGATAAAATAATTATGGCGAAAAGAAAATGGCAATACAAATTAAATAGGCTTAGCGCTTCCTCTGATAAAGAACAAGGTAATACAAATATTAAATAGGCTTAGATATTCCTCTGATTAAGAAAAAGGCAATACAAATTAAATAGGCTTAGTTATTCCTCTGATTAAGAAAAAGGCAATACAAATTAAATAGGCTTAGTTATTCCTCTGCTTAAGAAAAATTAAAGAGTCTTACACTAAATATTAATTATTTTTACATATTAATCTACTAAACTTAGTCAAATGATATATTGTAGTACTAATTGTATGGAAATATCTTATAAATGTCACATGATGTACGTAAAATAAATATTATACTACTTCTTGCTGGTGAAAGTGCATTTTCAATCAGATTATCTTTTTACTTGACGTGCCTGATGAAAAGTTTTGATATTTTGCTAAATCAAACTATACCTAATTAATCTGTTGTTTTTTTAAAAAAAATATTGTTAAAGAAAATAAAAGGTCATGTGATCGACAAATACAATAAAGGTAGCAGGGCATAACTTAATAATATACACTTCAATAGGGTTTCAAAGCCAATATCAAAGCAAAGCTTTTCATCTCCTTGCGGAATAATTTCTATTGTGTTTGCGTACATGTTTTTTTTTTTTAAACAGACCAGTGGATCATTCAAAAGATTTTTGTCCTCTCCAACAACGCCAACATCACATACGGGCATGTATATAAAGATAAAGTTGCGAAGACAATAAAAAAGGTCAACTGAGAAGACAATACAAAAGTGTTAACTGAGAAGACAATATGAAAGTGTTAACTGATAAGACAACACAAAAGTGTTAACTGAGAAGACCATATTAAAGTGTTAACTGAACAGATAAGATGCTCACGTAAATTGTTGGGTCTTCTTTACTATTTAGCTGTGTGGATCAAGCAAAGGTTTCTCATAGTCCATTAATTCTAAGTAATGCCAACTTCCCAGTCTTCTCAACTGTTTAAATTACGGTAGTTGATCCACACAGTTAAATTGGAAAGAAGACCATAAGATTGAGCATAAATGTGTCTGCTCAACAGGCGTGCTTAGATTAATATACGTTATATTTAAATAACCCAACATTTATTTCAGCAAATGTTTGTTTTAATTATTTATTTATTTATTTATTGTATTAGATTATGTCTGCGCGCTTATGTCCTACACCCATTCGTCGCTGCTCGCTTTAAATGGTCCGTCATTACTAATGCAAAATCAACATGGGTCCGTCCAGTTTCTTTACTACAGTTCCTAAACCATTGTCAATATGTCGCAGGTCCAATACAAAACGTTTCAAGATACCGTCATTAATCGTAATTTTATTCGCATATTTTTGTTCGGATAGCGAAGTAAGTTTTCACGAGCTTTGCCAGTAAAATCACTATATAAAATGAAGTCCAATTCTATCTTGGTCATTGCCAGTTTTCAGTTTTCTGACGAAGTGCGGAAAGTACATTGTTCTTTGACATGGTGTACTAATCTAATGTTTCTAGCAACATCAAAACATAAAAGTCTGATAGAAAAGATACAATTGTTTTCCGCATGCCATTTCTAAATCTAAGCTACATTTCCTTTCCTTAGTCTAATTTTCTGTCTTCGTCTGTATATTAATATCCTTTTTCGCATTTGCCTTGCTTCTCATTAGCCTTCTCACTTAATACCTACTTCAATTTATATCTCTCTCTCTCTCTCTCTCTCTCTCTCTCTCTCTCTCTCTCTCTCTCTCTCTCTCTCTCTTTCTCTCTCTCTGCCTTCTGTATTTGCATCTTTCTCGGTCTCTCCATTTGCATGTCCTTGTTTTGAACCATCATTTTATTGTTTACGTTGAAACGTCCTAACTATGTTTCCATCTGGAATATTTAAAAATGTAATGTCTCCAATTTCTCATCTGATAAGAACTAGTTACAAACAATTATTTTACAAAAATATTATTTCATTTCATGCTTTATCAAGGTCAAAATATCTTACAAGTTCAAGGCAAATATCCTTTTTCAAGGACTCTAACCTTATATTCGCAGAATTTTATATTAAATTCTCCACTTTAGATGAAATTGTAAAACTTGTTGGTTTCACACAAGATCAATGGAATTTATGAAATCAAACTTCTAGGGACTAACTAAATTGCGAAACATAAGCAATTTAAATTTGAAATGCACTGTTAATTTTATTTGCGTTTTGTTTGCTTTTATTTTTTTTAATTTATTTTTTTTTGGGGGGGGGGTCATTTGTATCCCGTGGAGTACCCCCAATTTATATTAGGTCTATATAGTCTTAAACGGAGTGACAAGAAAGAGCAAACTACAACAAACTTTGTAAAATTAAAAATAATTTATTTCCCAATGATACAAGTGAAAATATGAAGAGCACTTTGAGTAATGTGTGTTAAATCCTAAATACTATATCAAATATCGGAATTAATACCAATAATAATAACCTTGAATTTACTAATGTGCCGACAGTAATGCTGTATCCAAAATATTTAAAAAATAATTCCAAATTAATTCAAGATAGTGGTTTAATCTCAGAGCACATATGAAATACAATTAATAACTTAAGTAAATAAATTAATTCCCTTAACGGAAAACAACAGGAAATGATTATGAGATTAAGAATAAATATTTGGGTCACAATGTCAGGCCCATATGAAAGCAATGACATAATAACAAAGTTACGATAAGGGTCATTTTCCCCAACAAATTCATAAACAACTTGCTTTTAGAATACTCCTCGTTTGTCACAATGTTAGAAATCGATATTTGTAAACATGTGTATTTCTAAACAATAATGATCTTAATATATAATCTAAAATTATAGACACATAGTAGCTATGTAATAAGTTGCTTATAGAAAAAAAACCACAATTGTTAAGTAAATTCCTTATGGAAATTTGAGGTAAGGAATTGTTGTGTCAAGTTTAATTCTTAATAAGAGAATGGAGCAGTGAATAAGAAAGGCAGGCGTTGTTGATTTCGTAAAGTATCTCTCTCTACTCGATGTTCTGGTGTGTGATGGTATAATCGTTTATAAATAAACGGATTCATTAATGAATGGTTGTAGGTTTTGAGTATTGTCTCTTTTATAATACATAAATTAGAGTGCGATCATTGATTTTACTTAAAAAAGAGTAATACTCCAATTGATTAGGCGGAAGACACAGCTGTATTTGTCTCAGTGATCCCAATAAGCTTACTTACATCCAGGCAAGTGGATAATATTCTTATGGGCCATACAATATAAAATTAAGCAACTGAATTTCAAATACATTCCACTCAAAACTCGATTCAACTGGTCCATATTCGTAGTAAGACACAGGCCTTTCTAGTGCATATATTGGAAACTAATGAATATAAAACTTATATTTTATAAATATTTTCTACACTAAATCCTTCCGTTTTGACATGTTTGGATATTCAAGTGGTTGTTAAGGGATTTAATGACCAACATATAATTCCTTTACAGATGATTAATCGATGCATGTCAATTAAATCATAAAAGTTATATATCTTCCATACAGTCTAAACCCACCATGACTACAATATCTAAACATCAGTTAAGAAAAGAAGTTTACAAGATCATATTGGCGAACCTATAAATTGTTACCAATGGTATTATAATGAAGAGGTTTTCCTCTTTAAAGAAAATCAATTGATCTTTCGAAAGAGCATTTGTTTTGAAAAAGCATAATAAATCTAATCTTAGACGTTGGATCCAATCGTTTGAAAGTTGATAACGGTAGCTTTGGTGATATTAGTGTATTTAAGACGTACCCGCATGTAAGATTAATAGGTGCCGTGCGCAGTCACCTGAGAAAAAGGTATTACTGTAGCATTTGTTTATGTTTCTAAACTTCATTTGCATATTCATTAACTTGAATTCTTGAAGGTAGCGCATACAGGTAAGAAATATATGAAAAGCAGCATTACGACTTGTATAAGCAATATGACGTTCTTACCATTTTGAATGGGAAAGTCTTGCTAGTGTTTAATTCTTATGTTATTAAACAAATTAATTAGCATTTAGTTTTATCAATAATTAATGATATTCTATTATTGTACGAGTTAAAATGTGAATGTCAATAATGTGCAAATTTCTCGTCCAGAAAAATGATCGAGTATTGATTTTATTCAACTTTCCATGCATACGTTGTGTTCTCACCGATGCGACTATGTTTAGTTTGAGCTTGGCCGTTGTGAAAGTTGACACTTTATATACATTTAATTCATGACCATTGTCATTGAATGTTCTGTTTCAAATATATTACTCGTATTCTGCAAATGTTGTCGGATATTAAATACACACTGTGTAGTGTTGGGGAAATATGTCGATTTTGTAAAACTCACCATTGCATGTTATAATACACACTGATGACAAATTTATATATATATATATATATATATATATATATATATATATATATATATATATATATATATATATATATATATATATATTGTATTCGTATGTATGGTTTATATATGAATATAATGGACGAGACAACCCTCAGCTATCCGTTTCTGATGCCAGTTGGAAAAAAGTTGTCCCTAAAATCAACAGTTGATAATTTTGATATTAATAATGTTTGAAAAGATACTACCAGAGAACAAGCATAAACAACCGAATAAATATAGCAATTGTTCAATGTCTACATACAATTAAAACTTGTGCACTCTGGTGAAACTGGTTGATCTCCAATTGTAAAAGGAGAACGGAAAAATGTAGAATGTTCAGTGTTAAGTTAAAAACTGCCATTCATCATTTACATTCATAAGTAAACAATTGGTACTAATCAAAATATCTTGATATAGAAGATGTATCACATCATGGGAGAAAACATTTCGAAATCTAACGACTAACACAATTTTTAACTTGATCAGTGCAATTAGCATCATCCGCTGTCTGATGAAAATATAGCAACATTCAATGGAAATGCACAACATATGCGAAATCTAGATGAATATAATGCTATAGTTTTTATTACATTACAGCCACGGTAAGCAAGCATGGATAATTATGTTTTGATGTATATCTTATTTTCCAATGTCTTAAACAAAAACCAACAAGGTAAACAGTGAGCATGTTGTATGTGTATCGCGTCTCTCATTGTATCTCAATGCCTTGAAAACGATAATAGTTCACAGGCAGCCATTGATAATGTATCAATCATTACCGGTTGCAAATGTGCAAAACGGATTCTGCTAGTTTGATGACAAAAACACTTGTATTGCTAGTATGAAATTCACATTTGATTCTTTCTTTAAATCACTGTTAAGACGACTTCGAAAATTTATTGTGCCAATTAATATATATGGATGTCAAACTAAAATTTGGGCAGTTTGTCTAAACCTTTCTCTTATGACAAATTCGAATCAATTCTGCATACATTAACTCATATCACACCAACATGTGTTGTTTCTTTTGTAGTTCATTTCATATGTCATCGTGATGCATTTCAGACGTTTTGGCGGACATATTTCAAAGTACTCTCGTGCCTTTGAGGTATAGCCAACACAGTATAACATACAAGTCTCTTGTATTTAATACAGATAAATGATTCTTACCTTTTGAAAATTGATAATTGGCATGAACAATAACATATTAATTCACTGTAAATACCGATTTAGCGATCGGAATGGGAGGGACTTATGACCACGTATATTTATTACGTTGCAGATGAAAAGCTCAGCTCATTGGATCACCTTTTGGAGTATTCTGGTGTTATGGTGTCACGTAGGTAGGTGAACCTTGTTATCTCTGTATGAATCACTTCTATGAGGCATTTAATTGTTGCAGACATATTCCGTTATTCGTTATTCGCATATTGAGTTATTCTAGTCCTTTACATCACCTATTTAATCTAATATAGTCTCAGTAAACTTTTAAATTTGTTTTAATCAAAGTAGCAAATACAAACAATAAAAAGCTTCTAGTGGAAGAAATCACAACATGATGACTACATTTGAGTGCAATACTTATTTTTGGTGAAAATTGGGGATACTAAAATCGCTTAAGCTACGTACCTTTAAACAAAAAGGTATGGAAAAGATTTGCTGATAACGTATAGAATCAATTCGGTTTAATCAATCAATTCTGAAAGGAACAATGCATCAAATCTTTCATACACCTTCAAAAACCTAGTATAAAATGTCTGATGTGGACCATACATTTTGCAGTTATGCAACTAATTGTTAATATATATATATATATATATATATATATATATATATATATATATATATATATATATATATAAGCTTTATAATGTATGTTAATTGCAAAACTCGTCATGACTAAAATAACATCACTATGTTTACATCATACCTCACTCAAGACGTCCTTGTGAGTTCTGAAAGGTACAGACAGACAGGCGTAAGAATTCATTCAATTACAGCAAACATTAACAGGAAAAGGTTTCATTACAAAATCGCAGGATTAAACAAAGTTTGGAAGCATACAACTAATATGCAACTTTCATAAAAAAAATCTTTATATTGTTTTAATTTAGAGAATAACTTTAAACAGATTATTTAAAAAAATAAATAATTTAACTAATTATTTAAGAAAAGAAGTATCAGTAAAAATATTAAATACATGCTGATTAAACTTTATAAAATATTTATTTTTATTTATTGTAAGTATTAGACCGATTAAAAATGTTTCTTATATAATTTGAGTTATGATGCACTAATAAACTAATAATATAACTGATTCTAATATACTGAAAATATAATGCATTATGCATAATAATGATAATATATTAATGAAACTGTTGTATGTATGTATGTATGTATGTATGTATGTATGTATGTATGTATGTATGTATGTATGTATGTATGTATGTATGTATGTATTGCAAGAATACAATCTTCCATTTAAAACCTTGTTAAATATGTAGATACTTTTCCAATTTTAAGGTACTTGACATTTAGTGTAATGTACTCTATGAAAATTATGATTTATTGTCTACTGTTGAATAAAGAGAAACGCGTTTAGAATATTTTGCATGCAAAAGACAAGCTCACAGCGAAACTGACAAGGTCATTATTGATTTTGGTATAATGTTTCTCTTTTTGGTTATGTACGTCTCATTTATGTATTCTTTTTGACAGGAACGTCATTATTGTATCCTTCATTAGAGTTGTAACTTCAAACCATTCGTTTGTAGTTCTTTACGTAGTTATAATGCACATATACATCTATACAACTTTGAACATTATATACGAATCGGATATTCAGTGTTTCTGCCATTACCAACTCAATCTGATAATGCAGCAAACAAAACGTGCAAGACATATTATGAGTGCATATCAGCTAAGAGTCCAATATAACAAATTAACGGAACCTACGAATATTATTTTAAAAGATTATTGTAAATAACACAAATCAACGCAAAATATTTAGTCGTTTTTTTAAATGCTAAAATTCTTGTGTTTCATCAACTATCTGTGCTTAAGCGTTTCATCTTGCTGAAGTTTCACGGATACAGTGTATATAAATAATTTCGGCATATGATAGTGGACATTAAAGTACGATACTTTTGTATAATCTCTTAGAATTAGATATTATCAAGTAATTGCAAAACAAAAAATAACATTTTAAGTCACTATCATGCTGATCAATGTTTCTTCAGCCACTCAAACAGTGCCAACAGAGACACCAACTATTAAAGATGGCAGCACTACTAAAACTGAAGTAGATACGAAGCCTGGTGTACGTGAAGAAGGTGTTCAATCAAATCCGACTGAAGGAGTTGACCGGTCCAGTACAACTGTAATAGAACGATCTGATGCTCCTGATGGAGACAAAAGTGGCGCTGTTACAATGATTGCAACTAATGTGATAATGGCTGCTGCCATTCATATTGCACTTAATCTGATATAAGAAACATTCTGGTAAAACAAAAACAAAAACAGAAACAAACTTTTAAGTATTTTAACTGTCTTTATTTTAAACAAGTTAAAATATAAATATGTACAAAAGGTTTAAAAGGTCATACATGTATATACGTTTAATTTGTTTGCTTTAAGCAAAACCCAACGTTTACCTTAAATTAATTTCTGCACTTTGAAGGAGCGCATGACAAAATAATGAAACCATCTTTGATGAAGCTTGATGACAAGTGCAAATAAAAATCTGCCACAATTAGCATGTCTCTTCATATTTATAATATAGATTTGCTGCTAGATGTTCATGCTTTCATTAGTCATTTGATTGTAATTGGGAAGCATACTTTATGCGTATTCTTTGTGTAATTTTTCATGCCAAACTTTACCAAATTCCATTACGGTACAAAAGAGATATGCAATTCAAGTTGCCTCCTTGATTCTGTATGATTAATGCTAATTAATCTTTAATAAATTCGTGTTTTAAAAATGCAACAGAACACAATTGCGAAGAGGACTGTGTCGAGGAAAATAATGCAAGCTAAGAAAAATATGTCCAGTTTGAGATGGCGGTGATGATAAAATAAGGAGATATGTCTCAAGTTTTACCTAACCATTAAAAATATAGTTCGTTACCTCATAAATAACGCTTTGAATTATCATTACAAACCTTTGCCAGACATATGTAGACATGCCCATTTTTTATATCTGATTAACTATGTACTGTAGGTATACAGAAGTAGTATCTATCTATCTATCTATCTATCTATCTATCTATCTATCTATCTATCTATCTATCTATCTATCTGTTTGTCTGTCTGTCTGTCTATCCCGCCCTGTCCCTTTCTGTACACACACACACACACACACACACACATATATATATATATATATATATATATATATATATATATATATATATATATATATATATATATATATATATATATATATATATATTATTGTGTGGTTCAATATGAAAATACATGTTGTTTAATTCGAAATACAAATTGCAGAGATTTAACGGATAACATTAGGACAGAGGTAAAGTAGAGGTAAAATGTTCATCATTCGTTTCCATTATATTTCTCATTAACCTTGGTATTAGGCTATATATTCAAAAACAGTTGTTTTCTTGAGACAAAGAAAATTTTTATAATGAATACTTTTATTAGTAATCATGTGCAAAGTCTGCGCAAAAGCTTTTATCTCTATCACTTTCTCAACACGATGTTATGTGAAGTTACAAAACTACTCTATAAAGAACATATTAAAAATTTTTATGCCACATTTAAATAAAATATAAAGTCACTGTCTCTTTATAAAGTTTGATACTGACAAAATATATAAACTCTTGTAAGTTTAGTTCCATGCAAGATAACCTTCATGCTTTTTCAAAACTGTGACAGGTTTAGAAGAGTTTGAATGGGAAAAAAAGATTAAGTATAAGCATCGATGGGGTAATGTTTCACATCCAGAGAGAAAACCATAATATTTGCATACTGAGTTATCATTCTTCTATGTCATTAATTTGAATTCCCTTCATAGTACGACTTCATGTTACTAAATGTGTCAGTATCTCGGTAGATTCATACTTTTAGAGATAAGTTGTATTCTTGCTTACATTCACAATCTAAGCCAGAAAAGATGTAGCTATTTACTGTATCTAATGATTGCATATTAGAGTAATTGTTTATATCCAATTTACAATATAATTTCTAAAGACTAATGCGACAAATGATGTAGATATTTACCGTAGCTAATGATTGTATATTAGTGTAATTGATTTTATCCAGTTGATATGTTTTAAGATTAAACTAATATTACCATGTCCTTAATATAGATACAATCAGCTGAATTAAACTTACTCTCGTGGATTTTATGTATTTGGTTGTTAACTTTAGAACATACTACGTTATAATATCATTCCAAAGTCCACCGTGATCATAGTTTATAAAGGTCCATTCCATGAGCTATACAAGAAGAGGTTATTTAATGTCGAATATTCAGTAATGGCATTGGTCTGCAGTTTGCAAGATACGGAATGTCGTTTGTCGCTTTTGCGGATAAAGATATTCCATTTGTATTTATGGATGACAGATATTTTATAATTTCACATCAATTTATAGATTTTACAAGAATATATATATATATATATATATATATATATATATATATATATATATATATATATATATATATATATATATATATATATATATATATCTTAAACTTTTAGACGTGTGACAATCTGAACCGGGTTATATATTGTCCATAGTCGGTTCAAACATTTTGATGATTCCTCTTAAGAGACATTCAAATGCAAGATGATAAAAGTTGTCTCGTATTGGATTATCTAAATTAGTATTATTGAAAGTGATTAAAACTACTTTCCTGTATTAATTTAAGTCCTTCTAAGTCTATTGCACAGTATTCTTCCAAAACAATATAAGAGGCATATTATTGGCAAGCGCATCGTTTCCCCTGCATGATATGTCTGTTCATGGGTGCAGACATAATTTGTAATCGTTTTGCCTTCAACACGCCATTTTGTTCGGTAACATAAAACAGTTTCCGTTATCTGTAAGCCTATCGTTCATTTTACTGATCAGTTCTAGTGCCTGATCTAATGTTTGACACACGTTTCTCAAATTACTTAATTCCCAATAATTACCATGCATCTTTGTAAATTTCTCTTGCTTCGTGTACTTGACATATTTAATATTTTTTATCTTTTATTTCTAAAAACAATATGTACAAGTGATTGGCCATTCACCAATAAAGGTATTTGTTATTGTTCATGTGGAATCTTTCATGAGATTTCAGTATAGTATTCTACCACATCAGGGACAGTTTGTTTAGCTAATTCTACATGTTCGGGGCCTTTGAAGAAATAATTATTGAACTTTTAGGTACCTTTATTCTTTCGAACGTGTATGAGTTCAAATGTAACAATCCCTAAAGAGTGAGCTGCAAAGAATCCAGGTTATGTTCTGATATAAACTCTAATCTGGCTAGTATTAAATGGTTTGTTTTTCTAAACTTATTATCGTGAGTTTCCATGTTTAATTCCCTCCATATATCAGGTAGCTAAAATTCAAAACACAGATCGAGGACCTTTTCTTTCCTTGGGATATATTGTTATTAAAATAATTATACAAGACTATTATAAACGCACGTGTTTGCTTTAAGAATAATTGTGAACGTATCCTCTTGTATTTAGTCGCTGAAAAAATATTTTAGTTATCTTACAAGTCTACATATTTGACATTTTGCTACTTAAAAGTAAATTTGATCGTTATGTACCTGACCACCTCTAGTGTTCCACATTTAGTGGCTTCCCAACCAGCCATCCAGGTAAGAATTTAGTGAGAACAACTGTTTTCCTAAGGAGATAGCTCCCAATAGCATCCATGCACAAGTGTATTCCCATGTCTGATACTGAACAGCATTAAATCCTTGCACTGATCTTTAAAAAACGTATATTCTTTACGAAACAGTTATATACGTTATTTAACGGCAAACATCATACAATTACAGACAAATTCATTGCATTCCAACAAACAAATATTTACTATCAACGTCAATTTTAGTGTAGTTAATACATGACCTTTATAGATATCCAACGTATTAATTAACGTTGACGGACTTGAATTATCTCGTATTTCAAATGGTTACACATGCTACGACCATAGCCATATTCTGCGAAAATATGAAATTGGTTGCCGCATGTGGTCTAGTTTAATTTATAAAATTGGTCACTTTGCAACACAAATGGCCATTTTATTTGAACATATGACGTAAAACACGTGTGCAAGATGTTACATTAAAAACATGTTGATTTACATGGGCAAATGTATTATCAGATCAATAGCCTTTTGAAACGTTGTGAATAGTTGGGACAAATAGATAATTTATAGTAAATGTCCGTTTGAATGAATTTTGTAAAATGGATGTGTTAGAGTTATGACTGATGTCAATAATTCAGGGAATGTGACGCACCAGTTTATCTGACCACGCTTTTCACAACAAGGAATTTATGTTGGTGTCAGGTTATTTGATGTGCTATGTAACTGGATCGCTGCTAACAGCTGATGGCAATTAGCTCATACCATTAATTTTATCCATCTCTTGGACCTGTTCTCACAAAACACTTTACCAAACGGAGTTACAAGATTCATGATGACAGATGCTCCTCCCATCAGTCTTTGGAGATTCATCGAAATATGATAATAATGGCAATTACTGTTTGATATGGCCCTTAAAGAAGATCATATATTAATATTATTGAACATATCTAGAACATGATGAAATTTAAGTAAATATGGACGCTATAAAAGCCTAAGAGTTCACACGGTAACTTATTTGTCAATATCTCTTTGCTACATTGGATATACATATTAAGTTTCAAACTGTGTATATCAAGGAGAATACGTAAATTTACTTATGATAAAGGCTTATTAATACAGGACTAATGAAGGAGTATTAACGGGTATGTAAGTAAAATCCTTATTTAACTCTTTGTTTATATCATGTTACATAAATCAAATTAAGTTGCTACACACCCATACATACATACATACATACATACATACATACATACATACATACATACATACATACATACAGACCAACCGACCGACATACAGACAGACAGACAGACACAAGCACACACACACACGCCCCCACGCGCACACACACACATACACACACATATGTATTACCGCTCTAGGTCTTAAACTGTCTAACACATTGATGATGGGAAACCAACACAATTAGTGTAACCAAGATATACTATAGTTACAAGGTGAAACTATATGAAGTACTTGAAGTATTGTGAACTAAATCCTCAATTATAATAGAAGTTCTATCACAAGTTCAAGAATATAGTATGTTCCGAATGGCATCAAATAGTCTGGAACGTCCTGATGTACCAGATTGATCCTCGTTAAAAGTTCGCAATAATTCAAAAGTATTTATCATGTCCAAAACGACAATGAACATTAATTCGTCTCATATTATATTTATGCTTAAGTAAACAATCTGATATTGGATTCCCAAGTTCTCGTTTACATAACATCTAGATATATACACATTAAATCACAATCAACCGCTTCCGTAGCCTAGTCATTAGAGCGTCTGCCGTGGAAGCGGTAGATCGTGAGTTCGATCCTCGGCCGAATCATACCAAAAACGTACAAAAATGATACTAACAGTTGCCTCGTTTGGCGCTCAGCATTAAGAAGTTAGTGTTAGGACTGGTCGGCCTGGTGTCAGGATAATGTGACTGGGTGGACATCATGCTACATGTCTGCAGAATGATGCCCCAGAGCTATACATTACTATAAACTGCCTCACTGCAGACATCGTAGCGATCTGACTGAAAAATTGTTAAAGCTAAGTTAAACATCCTAATCTAACAAACAAACATAACTCACAATATGAAGTTTAAGTAAGCATCTTACTTACTCCTTAAAATCATGACAATAGTTAGATAGGCAAAACCTGATAGTTGAAGCGGTTGGAAGGGATATGGAGTACAAAACACAAACTTGAATATTATACGTTCTCTGGCTCAATTGTTATTATATTATCGTATGATTCGAAGTGCGAATCCGGCTTAAATTCGATTATCAACGTGTTCCCCAATATTTTTATATATTTCCTTGCTATATATATATATATATATATATATATATATATATATATATATATATATATATATATATATATATATATATATATAATTGTCTTTGTTGTATTTTAGTTATGCCAATTTAGAAACAAAAAATAATAGAAACATTAGAATACAATCATACAAATTCCATTATCATATACATTACCAAACTTAAAACAGTGAAATGATATTTGTGCTGGTAATAATTACGATAATATATGAATATTAAAAGTACTTAACTAAATGTTTTAGTCATACATTTTAAATATACACCAGTTCTCGCTATGAAATATGTTTTGAATGAGAAATTGAAAATGACTGTTTATTATAACTATTATATTATAGTATGTATGGTTAACGGTACACTGACGTCAGCATGTTGTATTGTAAATGAAATTTTGAGTCCATCTCAAGCGCCTGGATAAATAAAATTGACACACTTTGGTGCTAAAATGTATCATTATTTTGCTTGAACGTCATTGCAATAGAAAGTGCACAATGTAAATAACATTGTGTGTGATCAGACCGGTATAGTTGAGGGTTCGAAGCCAGGCCGATTATTAAGATAGCCTTATCAGAGGGTACTAACAGCTTATTATCTTGTTGCTCAGCACCAAGATGTCAGTAATAAGCCTTGTTGGCTAGGCTTAAGATAATGTGACAGAGTGGTACATGATACTACATGTCTGCGATATGATGCTCCTGTGCTCGAAACGTTACACCGCCAAACTGCGATACGTATAACATTGTTCACGGGACATTACAAATGTAATTCATGCATACGATTTTATGGTCTTAAAACAAGCAGCAGAAAAGAGCGAAAACCATCATATTTTGTAGTAATTCAACATTTCTTCCTGAGGATACACAGTGAAAATTCTTTCCGTATCGTCAGTTATATTCGAACTAGAACAAATGTTTCTGTACATCTCCAATAATATATTGCTTTCTAACTGAATTCCAGGTGTGTTCCAAATGAAATTCGATATTTAATGTGCTGACATGTCAATATCCTATAATGTGACATTGAGTCAACAGTTGTAATGTATCACAAGGACATAACCAAAACTATCCGTGAATGAATTCACAAACATTCAAAGATAGTGATTTAGTTCCGGACTCAAGATAACTTTGTGATTCCAATAAACAATTGAAGTCAATAAATTCAACGCACCGAAGTGAACAAAACTTTTAGGAGAACTTTTAGACGATGTTTTTTGGGATTGTTCTCATAAACTCATAGATGATTTAATTTTGGAATCCGAATTGATAGCAAAGAACGAGTTCCTTAGAAAAGATGTCATACAGATGATGAAAAACGTCTTGGAGAAAAGTACGGAATCTGATCTGTAATGAGAGAGACAAATCTTTTCTAGCTTCAAGACAAAAGGAACTTTATTTAAATAATCAACACATATATATTACTACATTCTAGAAAGACATCTATAAACTTTATATTCAAAATACATGAACACATATAAAATTACACTTTCCTTTTAAGTTTTCCAACTTCATTTATTTGTATAATTTCTGCATTTTATAATATTATACGAATAGTTAAATCTCGATCAATTTCATGATAGCCAAAGAGTATAAAATGGAATAGCTGCAATTAAAGCAACAATCAATTTGACGAGATGTATTTTACTCATTTTAAAAAGGAATATTGATTTGGAATATGTTGCTAGATATTATTCTTTGTGACATAATAAATACTTTATTTCAACATTAAATCTAAACATGAAGTTGGTAGTGAATTTGTCTTTTACAATAAAACTTACCATAAATATAATTAAATATGAATTCTTTAAAACAATTAAACTTTCCATTACATTATGAAATAAAATAAAAGAATTCAGTAAGCAATGCTGCAAACATTTGAACTTTACCATTAAAATCTCAAACATTAAAGGTGATTATTTCTTAACGAAGTTTACGAACATTGACAGTTCTTACCTGTAATGAGAGAGACAAATCTTTTCTAGCTTCAGGACGAAATTATTTATATGTATCTAGACACAACGACAAGATCAAATATGGCCTTCCCTCGCTATACCGGTGTATACATCATCCTAGCTAGAAAGATGCTCTCATTTCCAACTTCATAAGAACCATATTGTTTTTACGTTATTCGACAGAACGTTAGATTAGTATCTTAGTCACAACATTGGAAATCTGCCAATGCATAAATCTTATTATATTTTGCTGCCGACTTAGCAGGGCAGCGCATAATACACAATGCCTTTTGCATGTAACGGCATCCACTTTTGTTCCACACAACAATGTACATTGCATTTTGCTTGTAACAGCATTCACTTTTATTCCATTAATATATAGTTGTGATTTACAAATAAATTAAATTAATCTTAATATATTTGAGAAAATTACTTTAATATAAGTGAGTGAAACATTACTTTAATACAATTTAGAGAAAATGTCAATCTGATTACTTTTATTCAAAATTCTGTACTAATAAAACTACAACGTACTAATATAAATACTAATATTATGGTTAGAAATGAAGAAATTGTTTATCCCATACCTTGAACTCAATATCTGCAAATATGTTTGCTTCCAATTTTAATATATTATCAAAAATCATATTGAAATATTAGCTTTATAAGACGTTTTCTTCACAAAGGAAAACAATATCACGTGGGTAGCCGAGTATGCCCTACATTATATCATTGAGCATGGTCAGTCACACAATACAGATATAGATAACATAATTAT
Organism: Unio delphinus; assembly: GCA_029339505.1. Classification (NCBI taxonomy): domain Eukaryota; kingdom Metazoa; phylum Mollusca; class Bivalvia; order Unionida; family Unionidae; genus Unio; species Unio delphinus. The sequence continues at coordinate 11,728,984 of JAQISU010000090.1, read as the reverse complement.
GGCGAAAAGAAAAAGTCTATACAAATTAAATAGGCTAAGCTCTTCCTCTGTTAACGAACAAGACAGTACAAATTAAATAGGCTTAGGTCTTTCTCTGATAAAACAAAACACAGATTCTTACACTAAATATTTATTTTACATATTAATCTAATAATTTTACATATTAATCTAATAAACTTAGACATATGATATATTTTAGTCCTAAATGTTTAGAAAAGTGGTATAAATGTCGCATGATATACGTAAAGGAAAGAAATCCGATTATCTTCTCACTTGATGTGCCTCATGAAAAGTTTTGATATCCTGCTACGTCAAAATACACCTTATTAATCCCTTGATTTTTAAAAAGGTCTCTAATTAAAAAAAGGTGTAGTGATCTATAAATAAATACAGGTACCAGGACCTAAACTATAGTCACTTCAAAAGGGTTGCAAAGCCAATATCAAAACAAATCATTTCATCTCATTTCGGAAAAATTGATATTGTGTTTGCTTAATGTTGTTTGAAAACAGACCAGCTGATCATTAAAAATAGTTTTGTCCTCTCCACCAACCCAACATCACTTGCGACAACATACATTTTGTATATTTGTTTGAACTACCAATTCAAAGGAACTGGTGCACGTTTAACTATGGACTTTATCAACAAGCGATTGACATGTGTCGGACAAATGCAATTTGTTTTTCATGCTCACTATATTATTCAAGTGTTCAACAATTTTGGAAACATCGAAGCCAAACTCCCAGCATAATCCTGTCAGACTATAAAATATCATAAGCTGCTTTTCCCTGATAGACACAATTTAGAGATAGGCTTTTTCCTAACTTGCATAGGTTTAACTTGTTGACCATGTCCGACAATGTAGCAGTACAAGCACGGGAAAAGTCACTATTACCTAAAGTAATTGTTAATTTGTCTGACTGAAACGATCAAAGAATTTCTGATTGGTTTCCAAGTGATCTTTCCAGCCGTCGTTGTAAATGATGACGTTATAGATGTAAAAATCACAGGGATCTATGCCAGATCCCATCATATTCAGTATACGCTTGAAACTGGACAAAGCACCTTTCATACCCATGACACCACCTTATACTGACAAAGTCATTCTGGAGTCATTCAATTGTCTGCTTTTTTATGAGTGGATTTGGACCGACTCCTTTCAAAAGGTCAAACGTTGTGATTTCCACTTTTGTCAGTGCAGTTATACATTTTTGACACCGGAAATATATTTCTTTTAATAATACTGTTCATTTCCTTATAGTCGGTAACCATTTAAAAAGTATTATCTAATATCGTATCAAGAAAGCAAGATGAGCCACAAATCAAGCTGTCTTGTTAAAGATGGCTCATTACATAAAGGTACTGTTTCACTGATGTAGAATCCACAATTTTATCTTCATGATAGACTTTATTTGTTCATGTTGCAACATATGGAAAAAATGCGCTCATGTTCACATAATAGACGTTTGAGTTCATTAGATTCTTTTCTCTGCAGATTTAACATTGTTGATTTAGAATATTGATTATTTTTAAATTACGACAGGACTGATTAAACACATTTGTCATGGTTAGATTGTATTCCATAAGTTAAATCCTGATGTGCAAACAAATTGTGTCGATGTTTAAAAGAGCTTCCATCTATCGACATATTCCTTATTGTATGTATATGGTACAGTTTTTGGTTCGCTTCTCGGGTATGTAATGTTATCAATAAATTCACTTTCTATTCAATTGTATAAGGAACTAATTAATAGGCATGAAGAGGATTTTGAGGTACTGGCAGGATAGGTAGATCCCTAACACCAGAGTGGAAATACCATTCTTTTGGAGTTCTTCCATACATTAATATTATTCTTGACAGACGAAAGTGAAGATCTGGATTGTGCCGCTATACAAACCGTTGACAACTTGTATATAAAATCTGATATCAAATATTGTAATTTATAATAATACTAATTCTACTATTACTACTACTACTACTACTACTAATAATAATAATAATAATAACCTTGAATGTGCCGACAGTTATTGATGTATCCAATATATTTTGTTGAAAATTATTCGGAATAAATTGAAGATACTAATTTAATGTCAGAGCATATATAAATTCCAATTAATAACTTAACGGAAAACAACAGGAAAATGATTCTTAGATTAGGATTGAAGATTGTGTTTACAATTGTAGGTCTATTTGAAAGCACAGGACATACTAACAAAGCTACGATAAAGGTCATTTTCTCCTTTAAATTCATAAACATCTTGCTTCTAGAATATTCCTAGTTTGTCACAATGTTAGAAATCAATCTCTTTAAACATTCTTTTTTTCCAATCAATAATGGTCTTAATATATAATCGAACAGCACAGACAAATTGTAGCGATGTAATAAGTTTCTTTCAAAAAAGTAAACACAGTTCTTATGGAACTTTCTAATGGAAATTTGATGTAAGGAATTGTTGTGTTAACTTTAATTCTTAATAAAAGAATGGAGCAGTGAATAAGAAAGGCAGTTGCTGTTGATTTCGTAAAGTATCTCTCTCGTCTCGATGTTCTGGTGTGTGATGATATAATCGTGTACCTTTCGAATCTATAAAAACTTGGATGGAGTAAAGAATAAACGGATTGATTAATGAATGGTTGTAGGTTTTGATTATTATCACATATTTAATTCATAAATTAGTTTGCGATCATTGAGAGTAACACTTTTAATGTTTAGACGGAAGACACAGCTGTATTTTTCCCAGTGATCGCAACACGATTAATTACATCCAGGCAAGTGGATAATATTTTGATGGACCTTAAAACACACAATTAAGCAACTGAATTTCAGATACATTCCACTCAAAACTCGCATCAACGGGTCCATATTCGACGTAAGATACATTGATTTCTAGTGCATAGATTGGAAACTAATGTATATAAAACTTATATTTTATAAATATTTGATACACTAAATCCATCCGTTTGGACATGTTTGGATATGTAAGTGTTTTGTAAGGGATTTAACGACCCATACATATTCGCTTTACAGAAGATTTATTAATACAGGCAAATGTGAAAGTTTCTGGTCTAGATCTTTCGTAATTTCTGAATTACAAATTTCAATATCAGTAGAATCTGATGAGATTCCTTCACTGAGTGGGAAAGGTAAAACTAAATTAATTACATGTTTAACATGGCTATCTCTTTCGATATACTCTTTTAACATGTTTATATGGCAGAGTTGTTTTTGTTTGCGCCTCCCAGGAGTATTTATGATGTAATTTAAGTCAATTAATTTTCCTTTCAACTGTTTAGGGACCATAATATTTGGCCTGAAGAGGACTTTGTGGCATTGGTAAGAGAGCCAGGACTCTATCACCAGGCTGAAAACTCCTTTCCTTCGATTATTTTTTTTAACATATCTTGATTTCATTTTTAGATTGAGCAGAGTGCAGATTTGTTTTTGCGACCTCACAAGCCTTTGATAATTTGTATCTAAAACCGGAAACATAATCAAGAAGATTGATCTCAGTATCTTTATTAGAGAGAAGTTTCTCTTTCAATAACTTCAATGGTCCACGCCCAGTGTGTCCAAAACCAGTTCAAAGGGACTGAAGCCTAAAGATTCTTGAACTGATTCTCTAACAGCAAACAATAGTAAATGATTGACTTCATCCCAATCTTTATCCGTATCAAAACAATAAGCTCGGATCATATTTTCAAAGTCTGATGGAATCTTTCTAATGCCCCTTGACTCTCAGGGAGATAGGCAGAAGATTTGAATTGCAGAATGCCCAATTCATACATTACTTGTTGGAAAATTCCAGCCATGAAGTTTGAACCTTGATCAGACTGAACAGATTTCTCACCTATGGCCCTTTGAAACAAACATGAGATCTCAAGATCTTTTCCCTGTTCGACGACAAGTGACTGTCGTTTATTACCCTGATTAGAATAAAGAGAATGAGTTGTTAAAAGAGGATCACTATGATCAATACCTTCTGATTGATCCAAACAAGAAGCAAAAGTGACCTCATCAATAGCCTGACCTATACATATGTCATATAAAAGAATACTGACTTCATCAACATCATTATCAAGAGCTTTCTTTTCCATAGCTCTGGTAATTGCACAAGCTTGAAATATATCAGAGAATTCTTTTTCAATTGGATCAACTTTCTGATCCAAATCAGGCTTGTCAGTTACAAGTGGATTAACGAACCTTGTCTCCAGCTAAGTCGTTGTCTAGCAATAAAGGAATGCCCTCAACGGGTAAAACCGAGACTGTTCCGACTGTCACATGTACTGACACTAAGTCTCATGACAAATTTACACCATGGAGAGGAACAGTAACAAAGCCGCACTCTACTCCTTGAATAAGAACACTTTCATTAGAAGAAGACTTCTCAGAAAAAGGCAAAGCACCTGACAATAAAAGACTCTGAGACGCTCCTGTGTCCCTTAAAATTTTAAGAGGGGTGGGATTGGCTGAATCACCCAAGAGTGATATAGAACCCTTCGATATAAATGGTTCATAATTCTCCATAATAAAATAAGACTGCGATTTATTAGACCCAACAAATGTATTGCTTTCAATACATGACTGTGACCTTGACTTCTGAGAAATAAGAGCATTTTGAACAGGTCTGTCTTGATTCTGATGCCTATTTTTCAATTTGTAGCAATCAGAAATAACGTGTCCTTTTTTCTTGCAATAGGTACACGTCGGAAGAGACAAGAATCTAGAATCAAGCTTCTCTGAAGTTTGAGTTTTGAAAGTTGTGCTAGTTTGGGTTTTGAAAGGGCTGGTATGAAGCTGAAATACATTTGTGCCAGAAGACTGTTGAGTAGAAGTTTTGTTAACAAAAGGAACTCTATGTGTCAAAGAATATTCGTGAGCAGCTCAAGCAGCATTCTCCAAAGTTTCAATCCTATGCTCATCAAGATAAGACTTAACGTCAATATGGACATAGTTTTTGAATTCTTCAATTAATATCATTTGCTTGAGATTTTGATAATCTTGTTCGACTTTCTTGGCTAAGCACTATCCATCAAACAACTGCTCTATTTCTCTAGCAAATTCGACAAATGTTTGTCCAGCTTCTTTTATGTAATTTCTGAATTTTTGCCGATAAGCTTCAAGGACTAATTCATAACCCCTTAGAATGCATTCTTTAACAACATCATAGTCACCACTTTGGTGAACAGACAGTGAAGTGTAAAACCCACTAGACTTACCAGTGAGTACACATTGCAATAACTGAGTCCAATGCTCCATTGGCCACTTTAAATTTCTTTTTAAAAAGGGAATGAAGTATTTGTCTACTTCATTTTCTCTGAAAGTGGGCACTAATCTAATATTCCTTGCTAAATCAAAACATACATTTGGATTTGAAGTATGAAGGTGTTTTTCACTTGCCATCTTTATTTCTTTCATTTTACATTGATATTCCCTTTCTTCCTTTTCTCTCTCTCTCTCTCTCTCTCTCTCTCTCTCTCTCTCTCTCTCTCTCTTTATCAATTTGTTTATCTTGTAACCGAATGTGCATCTGCTCTTTTTGTAATTCAAATTGTCTTTTTTTCTCCTCTTTGTCATATTGTAATTGTTTTTCTTTCTCCCTTTCCTGTCTCTCCCTCCTCTTTGTCATATTGTAATTGTTTTTCTTTCTCCCTTTCCTGTCTGTCTGTCTCTCTCTCCTCTTTTTCATATTGTAATTGTCTTTCGTTCTCCCTTTTTTAAAAATCCAGCTTCTTCAACTCTAATTCCATCTTGAACTTTAATTCTAATTATTTTATTTTAATGTGAGAGTCTGATGCAGACCTACTGACCGAAATCAATGCACTCTTTTCCAAAACATTCTTTTCTACCAAATATTGGACCAAAATCTTTTTGATATCTCGTTTTGTTAATGAAGCCTTGACTTCAGAAAGATCATATTATCTGGCAAGTTGAATCAACTCATAATTTTTTGAAAAGATCTAATTGCTTTTGAGTAAGATTAGAAAGAAATATTTCTACTTTAGACGCCATTTTAATACAAGCCTGTCAATCTCACTAAAGATTTTAAAAAATTCAAAAACTAGGGGAATTCAAATTTAAAACAAAAGTTTTCTACAAATAAATTCTAGCCAAATTCCAATTGATCCCAATCTGGACGAGGTCCTAATTTCTATGTTACGTGCTTAGGCTCGAATAAACAGTAACATAGAAAGAGTGAAAATAACAAGCTTTTAAAAACCTAATAAACAATATATTGAGCACAAATATTTTCTAGAAAAGAAAAAAATAAACTTACGGTTTTAAGAATCAATTCCAAAATTAATCCAAAAATAATTCAAAATATAATCCACTAGTGGAATTGCAAACGTCCTGGTAATAAAATGTCCTAATAATTCCCAATTCGAATCTTAGTGAAGCATCCAAGATGGAAGACGATGTCACGTGATGAAGTCAGTTCTGGTCTTATGAAATTCAATGAGCACAATTGTTTTCCAGATAAATAACAAAATAAATCCTCTTGATCCAAACGAATTGAAATAATTTCCAATACAAGCTAATTTAAAATAACTCAAAACAATACAACTTAATATTCTAACAGCCCAACTTCTACTAAATAGTTCGCTCCAAAACATAATTTATATACTTGTTTTTACGTAAACAAGGAAGGGGTCACATGATCTTCTAGAATCTTTAGAACAAATTTACGTTCAAAAAATCTCGTACACACCGTATGACCCAGATGAGAATCAGTTATTTTTACTCGCAAGAACTAAAACTAGAAAGATGGTTATAAGAAAGCTCCATAATGTCCTTGGAATAAAACCAATCCTTTTTAAAGCTTGTTAACAACTCTGAAGCCAGCTAAGAAAATGAGATCAACATCTGGTGTTTATTTGTAAAATACATGTCATCCAACATTTTGAAAAAATATCTCCCAATGAATGAATTTTAAACTTAAAAATGTCAAATTTGAATCTGGCAAAGAAACAATTAAAATAAAAATAAATGACTTAAATCAAATATACGTAACACCCCTCTGTCATGTTTGATGTCAAATTTGAGAACTCTTCGTCAAGCATTCTGTAACCGCAATTAAATCAGATTTTTCTGCGTTATAATTTGTGAAATAATGATTAGCTCCTCGTAGCTACGTAGATTACTCTACTATTAGCCGCACCGGCGACTTCGGCTATGTATATGCAAGATGACAACCCTTCGTCAAATAGAAACGTATGATGATAGCTTCGAATGATAACATAACAATTTCAAATGAGAGCAATTAATAACTCTCGATATTATATATGTTGAATATAATCGCATAATTTAATTTATACTGTTACGTGCTTAGGCTCGAATAAACAGCAACACAGAAAGAGTGAAAACTAACAAGCTTGTAAAACTTTAACAATGAATTTATTAAGTACAAATGTTTTATAAGAGAACATAAATAAACTTACGGTTTTAGAGAATCAAGTCCAAAAATAATCCAATATAGAATTCACAAAAATAATCCACTAATGGCATTGCAAGAGTCCTGATAAATAAATGTCCTAATAGTTCCAGGTTCGAATCGTGACGATGTAATCCAATATGGACGACGATGTCACGTGATTTAGTCAGTTCTTGTTTTTATAATAATCAAAATGAAAATCTATGAGCACATATTCTTTTCCAGATAAATAAAATAATTCCTCTTGCTCCAACGAATTGAAATAGTTTCCAATATAACTCAAAACACAACTATTAATTTAAAGCCAAGGGATTTTACTGAATTGTTCTCTCCCAAACAATAATTTAAATACTTGTTTTTACGTAAAACAGGGGATCGCGCGATTTTCCAGAAAGTCACAGAAAGAACGTACGATCATAAAAACACGTACGAATTGAATGACCCAGAAGAAAAGAATCACCCACCTCTCATACCCAGGAACTAAATATAAAAAATGTCTTTGGATTTAGCCAATCGTTTTAGAAGCTTGTTGACACTCTCTGAAGCAGGGTCAGAAATGAGGTAAACCCTGTTGTTTACAAGTAGAGTCTATGTCAGTCTGAATTTTCCAGAATAGATATCTCCTAATTAATGAATTTTAAACCCAAAATGACAAATTTGTATCTGACATTTAAACTTAAATGATTTAAATCAAATACACGTAACAATACATATAGATTTAAGATTTTTGTGAGATGTGAAAGCACGGATTAAACATCTGTATGAAACTCCTTATCAGCCGTGTACGATTAAATGGGTATGCAATAAAAGTGAACATGAAAATTACATGATGATTTCTCTTAAAATGCTGATCAGACAAAGTCATTATTTTACAAGACTGTTTGTATGAATTAATACAAGAGTGAATAAGTGGTTATGGGGATGTTATGCAAATTCATGTCTGTCGCATGAGCTTAATCTATAATACCATTCCTGCACAGGGGGTATAGGATTGTGCTTTGAAAACATGCAGCCAAACAAACAATGCTTTAGAGAGAGAGAGAGTGAGAGAAGAGAGAGAGAGAGAGAGAGAGAGAGAGAGAGAGAGAGAGAGAGAGAGAGAGAGAGAGAGAGAGAGAGAGAGAATTATCTCCTTGCTGTTATACTCACATAGGTTAATTTTAAACAAAAGGTATAGCAAAACAAGTTGGGGAACATGCAAACACAAATGTGTACATAATGTATGTGAAACAAATGCCAATATTAAAAGGTGTTCTCTATATTTATATCGCGTCTTTAAGTTTTTCTCTGATTGTAGATAGATTTAATTACAAGATAGCGTTTCTGTTCTTTGTTCTTTCCGTGAGAGTTATCTCCATCATCCGCACAAGAATATTTTATGAAATAATAAATTCACTATCCCTTGCGATACCAAACAAACAAATAAAAACAATATATATTGTGGAGCATCTTACTGGTTTCAACAGTTTGGTGAATAAAACAGATTTACTCTGTACCTAAATAGACAATATCTTGAAAAACCAATTTTGGTAACCTATGAAAACAACTGAAGAAAACAAAATTCTGGACATTTATTAGAATGTCTGTTCTATTTGTATCGGCACCAAGAATTGCTTGATTCATGATGATGGTGTCGTCTTTTAAAAATTGCTTTATTGGAAGTATACGTGCTTGTATCATTTAGTACATTATACACAGAACCGACAAAAGAGCGCACGACAAAAGCGCGCCGACAAAAGAGCGCCGACAAATGAGCGCAAGACAAAAGAGCTCAATACCAAAAGAGCGCCAATTAAATTATATTAGCAAGCAGAGTAAAAAAGTAGAGGTTTTCAGATGGTAGATGTTTTAATTACACAATAAAGAAAACATTATTGAGCGAAATAAATATGTTTGCAACTATGCTATCAAGTATAAAAGATCAAATAGTCATATGTAGAAGTTTTCAAACGATGGAAGCTTTGATTTAAATACGTTTGTACAAATAGACTACATGTATACAATCGAGTCACAGAAGGGGAAGATAGTGTTATAAATTCCTTTTAAGTCATTTTAAATAATGATTATAATTTAGTTAAACATTTACCTAATTAATGCAGAAGTGATATCTAATTTAAATTGTAATACATTTCATTTTAAGCATTTAAGACTTTCAGTCAGAATACCAAATTTGGGATTATTGGTTATAATGATAATAGCGCAAGATCAGATGTATCTACAAATACAGAGACAGGCGAAGAAATAATATTTCTTTTGAAGCATGCAGCTTCTAAATATTTCGATATTTGCAGGCGTTCTGTACATTTTGTCGCAGATAATATTATCAGATCGGCTTTTTCGAAGTATTTTAAATGAAAGCTACAATTTAAGTATTGTTAAAGGAGATACATGTGTAAGGCAGATATTTCCGATAGATAGTGCTTAAAGAGTTATCTCGCTTTGTTATTTCGTAATATTGTTTTTGTTATCGTAACTATTGTACAATAAATATAATTTCCGTACAGCAATTTGGTTAGTGGGGTAGCATAATGTTGTAATAATTTAAACTAGGAGAATGATATTTATACATCGTTTGATTTTATCCAAAAGTCAAGGCTGAAATCAGTGGTCACATGCGTGGTTTATCCACACAATGGGGTTAGGTAATGTTTAGTTCTCTCTGTTAATACTGAAATGCAATATGTCAATCTTGACCTAGTCAAACGCAGAAATATATACGTATATTATTATATGTAATACAACATTAGGTAAAACATTATAATTTATAAAACATGTATCAGTAAGAAGGTGTGCGTGGTAAATAATTAAGCTCAGAACTCATAAACTCCCAAGTCAGGCGTTCTAATTACATATATATATATATATATATATATATATATATATATATATATATATATATATATATACATACATATATATAATTAATGAATTTTGAAACTATTAATGTGTGTGTGCATATGTGCGTGTGTGTATGTTTGCATTGTGGCAGTTCATAGTGATGTCAAGCACTAAACAATCATGCCGCAGACATGTTGCATCATGTACCATCTGAAACCACTCCGACCAGTTTTAAAAGTAATCTCTTAATGCAGAATACCAAGTCAGGCATCTGCTAGTAAAATTTTTATAAGTCTTTGGTATGCATACATACATACATACATACATACATACATACATACATACATACATACATACATACATACATACATACATACATACATACATACATGCCTGAAGAGAGAGAGAGAGAGAGAGAGAGAGAGAGAGAGAGAGAGAGAGAGAGAGAGATTTTGTGTGCCTGTGTGTGTATGTAATGTTCACTTATCACAAAACTAACTTACATAATTTAAGCTTCAATATAAATTATAACACGTTCGATGTGTCAGTCAATAGTAATAATCAAACACATCAATTAAACACACATTTGAGACGTACATGACAAATATTGTTTATGAAACACCATATTAACCACTTTCTAATATCATTTAAGTAATTTGAAACCAGAGTACAATTTATCCATCAACACATTTAGATTCATGGATGACATTTAACACACGCGAAGAACAATGTAAACATGACAGTTCAAGGCATCTGGTTTGGAAGTCCAACCCAAATGCTCTCAAGAGAGATAGGAAGCGTGTTGTTCGATTTGCAAATACAACTCGAATAATATTTTAGACTGCACTGTAATGAGAAATCTGATCAACATCTGACAATATATACAAAATAAACAAAGTATGAAAACATATTTTTACATAAAAATATAAATACAACTTCGATCAAAATCCGGTAGGAAGTCGTGAGAAGTCTTAAATTTAAAGCAGTAAACAACATATTTTTTTTTCTGATAAGTATTTAATATCCACATGGTTTTATCATTTGACATACGAAATTAAAATCTTTCAAAATTCTTGTGGCTGTAAAATATAAAATTCTGGAAGATTCTGCAACATTTGCAAAGTTATTAGGATATTTTTAGTAGCATCATAATTTTAAATTGCATTAATTTATATAAATCGTCAAATTAATGCACGCAATAAATGTTCTCTGACATGACACAGTAATATATCACTAGATGTGTTTGAATTATTTTGTAAACAAAGAAAGAACAATAAGTTTACAATATTTCTTGATCTGATCTGCAGAACGAACAAATGTTTCTGGGAAAAAATGTAAACTTTCATTTGATCATTAATATGACCTAAATTAATGCATTATCAATTATCCATGAAATGTGTTTGAAATAACAGAACAAGTTAAAGCCACATGCTTTGCCAAATGATTATAATTGTATTATTTTATTTGTACTGTCAAGAAATGCTGATACGTTTGATGTGACTTGTCTTTCATGAAATATATGTTCGGAGCTAAACATTAAAAAACAATTTGACTTTGACTTGTTTAATCAGGCTTTACATTTGTTTCATGCTAAAATGTTCTCCTTGGTTTTCCAGTTGTAATTTAAAAACTGCAGTGTCACATTAATACAAATACATGTATTAGCATAGTTATCCGAATACAAACCATGTTTATCCTTGAATGCAATTACGAGGCATCAGACGTTTGTGCCTGTCTCTAATGCACCAGTTGTGCAGAATGTCTATATATTGAAACTTGCGTTTACAATATGCACTAACTCTGTATATAACAGTCACGTTTTATCTCCATATAATATAAAATCATATGAAGAGGGTGAACTCTTTCGATATTATTGGAAATAATGTTTTATTAATTGTATATACATTCAAATCGGAACGTTTTTCTGTTCTAAATATAACGTAGAATATTTTTATATATTTGGATAATTTATAATCTTGCAATTACGGAGATTTGAAGTAGAAAGTAAATGTTTCCAATGATAATATCTGAGTTATCTTGTTTACATATTAAACACAAATATTATCAAAGGAGTGCGGCACACATTGTATTGGGACCATAAATAAACCCTAAAATATTGATAGGAAAAGTACTAATTTTGACCACTCATACCTTGAACCCCGTTATCGCTGAATTTAAGTTTGTCCTGGTGAAATAAACATGTCACAACTACACGATACATCAAAGTCAACATTAAACAGCCAGTGGTAGGGGTGGAACTAATTTAAACATCTAAAGTGTGAGATATAAAGTTGATCAGTTTAGGAGCATTGTATATTATGCTTGAAATGATTAACTGCAAACTTTGACAGTCTTAATGAATTAATCTAAATTTGCGATAATCATATGCCACTATATACTTGTGAAATCTTAAGGTATGCTTTAAAAACGAAATATTCCCCAGTTTCGAACATTTTCCGTTTCCGCTCTTTAAATACCTCTATCTATTCGCAACCAAAATTATAATTATAATGTGGTACAAATGGAGCCCACATGCATTCATTTTCATTTACAAATATGTTCGCGGGCAACTATATTTAACTTAGATTATTCTGTTCAGGATAGCGTAACAAAGCAATACATTGCTTGTGAAATTACTTTTAATGTCACTAAATGCTACCTCATGCGTCTAACCAGTTAATTAACAAACTCATCTCACTGCCACACCTTAAAAAACCACATTCTACAAGTCTTGGACTAACAGTGTCTAAGGACTTCAAGTGGGAATCGCATATTATCATACAGAACAAAAAGCAATTACTAAACATCGGACATTGTCTACTGACATATGGATAACATGTATCTAGCCCCAGACAGATCCGTGTTAGAGTATGGTTCTTCGGTCTGGGATCCGTACAGCACTAAATATATTTATATAATCGAAACAGCCAACAACAGGCAACAAGAGTTGACGCTAGCGTATACAAAACAAGTGAAGCAGTCTGCGTCATCAAAATATTAACTGAACATCTTACATAAAACTGTGTAGCACTTGAGCTTTATAATTGTGCAATGGATGATCATTTTCGCACACTATTTCTAATTTTTATTTTCAGTCGTAGCATTGATGACTGGAAAAAGTAAATCAGCGGTATGGATCCATGTAAGCGAATGTTAGCTTATTAATTGCCTGCTTTATGCGTAATGTTTAGCCTGGCATATCTGTCTGTCTGTCTGTAGTGCTTAAGGTTGACATAACATGTTTCTATCTGATTATCATTATGTATGTCTGCATGTGTATGTGAGTTATATATTTATTAAAATATGTAATATAAATTCAAACAAATAAAACGTTTATGCTATCGTAATAGATAAAACGAGATGATTATATAATATATAGCAGTCTCAGTATTACATGCCTAGGGAGGTCAATCATATATTTAAATATAAAAGAAGTTCAAAATAGTTTCATTACTCCGTCGATAAAATGTGTGATATGACGCCGCACAGGTGAGACACGAGAACCAGTGTGTTTTGTCAGATTTAATATATGTTTGTGCTAACTTTATACTCATAGCTTTGTACAGGGCATATATATATATATATATATATATATATATATATATATATATATATATATATATATATATATATATATATATATATATATATATATATATATATATATATATTTATATAACAGATTGTGATATTTTTTTAAAATCCGGCAACCCATTATGATATAAAAGAATAAAGTCTATGTGTTAGTCCATGTTTGGTACAATGTGATATACTCCTTAAACATTCAACTTTACAAGGGGTGTGTTAGTGACGAAAACACTTTATCTCTTTACAGTTCTCACCCTCATTGATTTGTCTGCAGCATTTGACACAATAAACCATGACATATTACTTTATCGTCTATAGCATGCATTTGGCATTCACAATCCAGCCGTACCGTGTTTCAAATCCTACTTAGTCGACAGGACGCAAATTGTATCTGCAAATGGAAAACACTCCATTCCAGTTGATCTATCATTTGGTGTTCCATAGAGGTCTGCTCGCAGACCTGTTCTATTCATTCTATACGCTCAGTCGCTCTCAAATATCACATATCATCATCCAGTGTCTCGCCAATTGTATGCTGATGACACCCAACTATATAAGTCTAGCCACCTAACTGAAGTTGATGCTACCTCCAAGGAGCAGAGAGGTGCATATTTTTTTGTGAAATCATGGATGACATGTAAGAAGCTGCAGATGAATGATGATAAAACTGAGGCAATGTTGATCACAACGAAAATACTTTCTCATTCACATGCTTTACCTTAAACTATAAATATCAGCAACATCAACATTAAATTCACACAGTCAGTACGTAACCTAGGTGTTACTTTAGACAATACTCTCACATTGCACCAACATGTCATGAACATATGCAAGGCTGCATATCCTGAGCTGAGACGTGACAGATCCATTCACAAATATCTTTCAGTTGATGACACTAAAACATTTGTGCGTTCATTAGTACTTTCAGGACTGGACTATTGTACCTCAATCGTGTCTGGTTCGTCTAAATATCTACAAAAGAAACTTCAAAATGTTCACGCCACAGCTGCTCGGATCATCTTTAGAGTACCACGATCAGAGCACACCTCGCTGCTGCTCTGTACCCTACACTGGCTAACCATTCGATCCAGAATCAAACACAAACTTTATTCTCTGCGCTACGTTTCACTAACGGACTCCAGTCAAGTATACCTATCTGGTTTCACCCATGTGTACACACCATCAAGATACTTACGCACCTCTTCTGACAATCGTATACTCATTATTCCCACTATAAAAACGAAATCATATGGGGAATATTTTTTCGCATACCAGGACCCATAACCGTGGAATGAATTGCCCATTGAAATTAGACACAAAGCCACTGTGATCCTTGTCAAGTGCGCTCTTAAAACTCACCTTTTCCGACCAAAAAGAACAAACTTAAAGACTTAATAATGTTTCCTACCTTACATATTTTCAGCATTTTTGATGTTGTCTAATTTCATAGTGTTTGTTTGTTTTTTGTAGTCATATCATTATATATGTTGTAAAGCGCTTAGAGCTGCTAAAAAAGATTAGGCGTTATACAAAGTCCTCATTATTATTCTTATTAATATTATTATTATTATTATTATTATTATTATTATTATTATTATTAGTATTATTATTATTATTATTATTATTATCCTCATTATTATTATTTTTATCTTCAGAATCTAGAAACCATGTAATATTTGGTAATAACATTAAATACATTGAAAAAGCACGATTGCCCATTGAAATTAGACACAAAGCCACTGTGATCCCTTTCAAGTGCGCTCTTAAAACTCACCTTTTCCGACCAAAATAAATAAACTTAAAGACTAAATAATGTTTCCTACCTTACATATTTTTAGCATTTTTGATGTTGTCTAATTTCATAGTGTTCGTTTGTTTTTTGTAGTCATATCATTATAGATGTTGTAAAGCGCTTAGAGCTGCTAAAGATTAGGCGTTATACAAAGTCCTCATTATTATTATTATTATTATTATTATTATTATTATTATTATTATTATTATTATTATTATCCTCATTATTATTATTATTTTTATCTTCAGAATCTAGAAACCATGTAATATTTGGTAATGACATTAAATACATTGAGAAGGCACGATGCTCTCTATTTATTTTCTTTATCTTTAAATTGTTGTTTTCTATACGAAAACATCGCACACAAAAGTATAATTGCAATTAACAGAATGAATTCACTAAAATAAACACCCATCTACGGGACGATATTGTCAGTACGAACTATGCAATATTTATTTATACGAATATAAGGTAAAACATTTTCTGTCCATTGCCATTTCGGTTCACACTGGAAATATCTAAACTAAGAAATGACTCTGGTGAGCTGCTTTGCTTTTAAAATTTAAATATATAATTAATCCACACTTAAGGAAAGGCAGATTGAATCTGAAACAATTTGTTGTGGTTATTATATATGTGTCAAAACCACTTAGACGGAATGCACTTACGTACGTACAGTTGTTGCAATTAAAGTTCTTCAGATATTGCTAAAATAATTGTACATGGTACTCTTACTTGAATTTAATATTCAAACTGTTGAATTTGAATTTTCTAATAAATCAGATTTGGTTTTAGTTTGCGTAGAATATTATTTGGTATATGTAATTACCAGTTAGCAACCAAATTGATATTCCAGACTGGAATATATTTATATAATAAATATATTTATTGTATTCTGGATTAAGAATATATTATAACGCGGTTTGGATGAACGGTACCCTGTGTCATTTATGCTACAAACTTTACATAATCAGCTTGTAATCGATACATGCACAGTCACTATTGTAATTCATGTAACACATGTAATTCTTTACGTAAAGCATTGCTTATATTGATCAATTAAAATTGAGTAATGTGAATTGGTATGTTCATGCTTATATCTTTCTGGGTTCTTTTACTACGATGTTAAGGGTGATATAATAAATTATTGTGCTATATTATATAGTCTTTGATTTGAGTGGATTCCATTTTAGTTTATTTGTTACATTAGAGATATAACCAGTATCAGTAACAAAGTTATTTTTCTCTGAAATGTCCCGAAATAAAATACATACGTCCATGTGTTCATTTGTATGGCCTTTAAAGAACTTATTTAGTGTTCTCGGTTGAGAATTACATTTTTACTAATCAATATTTGAAAACAAACAGCAGCAATTATAGTTGTATTGTATTATAAAGGATAAAGAAATTATAAACGCTGTTTCCCAGTACAATTTAGAACACAACTTTGTTAATAAAACTTTCCAAGTTTTGAATTAGGTCTATGGATCTCGCATAGGTTTAGAAGTAAAAACCAGTCAACTTAAGGAAAACAAAATGGATCTGAGGATATCGCTATCAGTAATAAACTTAATTTGCAATAGTATGACTGAGGTGTAATTCAGTGTATCGAGACAGTAGTAAACTTAATTTGCAATATTATGACAGTGAGGTGTAATTCAGTGTATCGAGACAGTAGTAAACTTAATTTGCAATAGTATGACTGAGGTGTAATTCAGTGTATCGAGACAGTAGTAAACTTAATTTGCAATAGTATGACAGTGAGGTGTAATTCAGTGTATCTAGACAGTAGTAAACTTAATTTGCAATGGTATGACTGAGGTGTAATTCAGTGTATCTAGACAGTAGTAAACTTAATTTGCAATAATATGACAGTGAGGTATAATTCAGTGTATCTAGACAGTAGTAAACTTAATTTGCAATAGTATGACAGTGAGGTGTAATTCAGTGTATCTAAACAGTAGTAAACTTAATTTGCAATAGTATGACAGTGAGGTGTAATTCAGTGTATATATGACAGTGAGGTGTAATGCAGTAAATCTAGACAGACGCTTGCTATAGTATGACAGTGAGGTGTAATGCAGTGTATTTAAACAGTAATAAACATAATTTGCAATAGTATGATATTGAGGTGTAATGCAGTGTATCTAGACAGACGAGTGCACAGTATCAGTGTTGGGCCGGTATCATACGTTGAAAGAGTTACCCATTGCACATTTCCAAGAAAGGATAAAACTGGCCGATGATATGAGAAGACAGTCGAATGCCTAACAGTCATCGCACTCTCATCGATAGCACAAGGACAAAAATCAAAACTACTTATACTGAGTAATCTTTATTGTAGCGGTCAACAATTAGTGTGTACTTCTCAGAGAAGGACTGGTTTATGATACATGTTGGCGCCGGCAACAGCAAAATGGACATATTCTTTGGATACCTCAATGCTACGTTCATGAACAATGACATCTGTTTACATATGGTCATAAAAGAGAGAACTGATAAAATGGTGACTTCCATCTGCCCGATAAATGAGCCTTAACTAGTCAAATGGCGAATACCTTTAGCAGATATTGAAATAAATTGAAACATCATTCAATACCAGTGTTTGAAAGTGCAATAACTGAATCATAGAAAGCCAAAAAATCGACTTTATTTTGCACAATTTACCTTGAGCTCTATGACGTGAAACTGAGCATTCGGAGTTAGCAGTCTTGTTAGAGAGATGTACCACTGGATTGAGGTGAGGCTGTATATTATAGAAAACTACATAGACCAGAATAAAGAAATAAAACGACTGATTTAGCATTTATCTTAAATGTGCAATATATATTTATTTTAGAAAAAACATCATAAAAAGTTAGAAAACTTGGGAACTATAATCTCTGTAATTGTGAAACCCTATGCAAAGTACGAAACGATGGCTAAAATAAAAGAGCCGTATAAATATGAACATTTAAATATGAACAATTGTATTTCATATGTGGTCTTATTTTCTCCAATTTGCAGTGATTGTCTTTCACAATTCATGCTACACACATATGATTAGCGAGGAATTCTGAAATGTAAATGACATCTATTTACAAAATGTCTCTAGCCGGTAATAAAAGTAAGTACATTTCCGAGACTAAAGTCCATCGTTGTTATCTTTCAGTTACGTTAAAAAAAAAGTCGTTAAAGATTTAAAACCACAGCTGGTAATATCATTTGTTGATATATGCGTGTCTATTGTGAACGATGATGATACTTGTACAGTGTATCCAGATTCATTTTAAACCTTTACATTAACATTTACCAATGATTTGGTATAAGAACCTATATTTATTTGGTTGTAGCAGTTGGCTACTTTCCGATTTATTTGGACGATTGATGAGCTCAGGTCTGAATACATTAGAATATTTTCAAGTTATATAACAATGAACGTCTGTTGAACTAAATGAATCGAGAATGCAAACAGATGTTGCATGGATATATGGATAAAAGATTTCATAACTATATAAACTGCCTGTGCTAGAAAGTGAGTACAAGTTAAAAGAACTTCAAAATTTGTTTTTAAATAAATTGGGATGAGCGAGTTTAAAAAAACGTTTCAAGATATATAAGACTAAATTGAAGTAAAGTCAATATGGCATTCAGCCGCTAGATTCGAACTCGCGAAAATACAAGAATGTTTGACAATAAAACTATAAAAAAGTAAACCTTATTGGGATGCCGCTGCAAATTTCTAACTCGTGACCTTTTGTTTTGCAGCTGTGACACAGAAATACAAATGTCGTGTTCATATAGCTAAATTAATGTTTCAATAAAAATGTATAAAAAGTAAAAGACATGTTTTCAAAACAGGGATGAACGAATTTAAAAGAATGTTCCAACCTTAAAATAAAATATAAAAACGTAGTGAACAATTGTGGATGCCGCGACGGGTTTCGAGCACACGACCTATTATTTAGCGTGCATGACACGCATTCAAATGTGTCGTTTTGTATGAAAGAGATGTTAGAGAAAAAGAAACATCTTTGAATATCATTACATTAGTGAACATTATTCGAAATAAAATTTAAACTAATTTTGATTACTTAATACCACTCGACTTGATAGAACATTTAGGACTAATAAGAATTTCAGTCACCAAGATGTAAGTTATAGTTCAATTTTCATTTCGTACTTTAGGAAATAAATTGTATTGTCAGTTGTACAAACGTGTTTGTTTTTGTTTGTATTGTTTTGTTACATGGATGCCTAACAGAGGAAATAAACATCGCAAACATAGTACTGTACATTGTTTCAGACACTATATATGAGCTGTTGTCATCGCAAAGGGTCAGGGATATTGTCTTCACTGTTATGTTGATCACATCACCATGCCACAGTGCTGTCTTAATAATTAAAATTTTCCTTGAATGTTAAAAATTTGTGTGTATACAAACTGTATTACTTTACGTAATTGTATTTCTGTATTCCCATTTTCTTTCTTTTAATCTTTATTTGTATTGAATGAAAGTAGTTGTGTCCTTTACTCTCACAATTCTCGAATCTTATGAAGACATTTCATCTTTGAACCCACGATTAGTTTTCCATTTCATCTTTGAATCCACCAATAGTTTTCCATTTCAGCCATGATATATTAAACACGTTGTCCCTAATATAGCCCCTAACACTACTTAATTTCAAGTCATGCTTCAGGTAGCTGCAAAAGTGTCACGTTGCAACACAGATGCACACATAATAAGTAGTGATTGCCGGTTCTCTAATTATATCACTAGAAATAGCAGCAGCATTAGTAATAGTAGTATTAGTAGTTGTATTAGCTATTGTCAACAAAATTATCAGCACAGTAAGCAACAGCCAGGGAAGATAATTATGATATTGTCCCCGCTCTGTATGGAGAGTTAGTGTCCCCAGTTCTACTGCCAAGATACACATATAATAATGGTAATATGGACACATATTTGCAGTCGCTTATTAAAACTGTACCATATTCTGAACGACCAGGTGAAAAAAATACTAAGCAAATGGAGATCATACTTGTGAATGGGCTGAGATTGAGAATCAGAGACAGCAGCAGCATGTGTATATGTTTAAAGGTGTGCACATCTTTTGAGAGATTATGAATGACAAGAGACTGTACGCATGTAAGTCCATGGTAATTCCATGCATACTAATTACAACAGTGTATTTTTCTTTCACTCTATAGACGAACAAATTCTTAAAACTCATTTCTAAATCAAATTAGGAGTTCATATCAGTCTGGTTTGCTTAGAATCATTGTATAACCGATGGCTATTTATTGTGTACCAGAAACTGAAGCTGAAACCTGTCAGTTGCAAAACGAAGAGATATCGGCAATATTATCTAGGTCAAGTTCTTGGTCTTATATGTTATATATTCCTTTAAAACTGAATTGATTTGAATATTGTGATATATGTAGAATAACGAGTTTGAAGGTAACGAAATGTTGGACATTGTTGTAAATTTACCTCTAACACGGTCAGTTTCTTAAAATGATGAATATTACTTTTGTTATTCTATTCATTATCAATTATGATGAAGATAACACTTCTTTGGGTTACTTCCCTTGCACTGTGCAGAAAGCAATATCTATAGAACTTAAAACGATCTAATTTTTTTATCAGACAGTGAAAACTATTAGTTTCTTATGCTGAATATGTATTGACACAAACAAAAACCTTAACATTTACTTTCAATTACAATGTCAGAGCGGCAGCTGTGCAACATCTACAATCATTTATCAAAATTCTTTCGTTTGCTTTACCTTTTCACTTGAAATGCTAAACCAATTTTGATGAAAGATGTCATATCCTCTGTGTTCCGTTTAGATATTACACACTGCCAGTTAGCATGTGTTATGAAAATTTATCTCCACTTTTCCACAGAGAAATTCTGCAAGTGTGATCAATTTACATTAAACAAGCCAGATGGACTGGACAATTACATTAACATTACAAATATATAGTTTTATAAAATTATAAGTATTAATAATAATTATATATTATAATGCATTTTAACTGCATATTAAATTGACTCAGTATCATATAGTAAAGATAATATACACTGAATTAAAGTGGTTGATTCGGTAACGTGTATTCTATATTTGTTTATATCTTCTGTTATGTTGTTCGTCCCTTTCATTTAATTATGTGGGCAAGTAATAATTCAAAGTACTTTAAAGAAAGTTTATGACAACATTACCCTGTTAGAGATTCTTATAGTATTTTTGCATATTCATGCTTGAAATGGCTCGATGAACTGCATATTAGATGATGCAGCTCACAATTTGAATAGAAATTGTATAAGAGTTACACATTTTCCCTCTGTCCGTTGGCCGTTTTCGTAATGTATTCTTCTTTTCATCATTAACAGCAAGGTAGATCACACAAAACATTTTCTAAACAGTTTATACCACTAAAATATTCAACACAAAATACCAACAACATTGTCCCAGTCACCGGACGTACTTGGTACTATGACAACTGTACTTTGTTTAGGCATCGAAGGATGATAGTACAAGGGACGTAACTCCGTTAGAAAAATCTAGGCAATGTAAATGTGATAAAGAATAAAGGAACGTTTAAATTATAGCGATTTACTTTGAGCTATCAAAAAGGTTCAACCAATAAAAATATGTGATTTCAATTCACTTGAACAAATTATGTAATCTCCGGTCTATGTGTGAAGTGTGCTCTAATTGTATTGATGTAATCTCCGGTGGTTGTGTGAATTGTGCTATAGTGGCATTTATTCACAATGTGAACTTTGTGAAGCGCTAAAGCATATAATGTAACATTGAGATCGACATGTATCCCTTACTCCTCTCAGAAATGCATGAAACCTTGGCATTCGCTTACCATCTAGGTAATAAAAGAAAGAGTTTAATAAATATATGACCTGGTCCCGAAACAAACTTTGAATACTAAAGCAAATTTACAGTAATTTCTGGAAACGAAAAGACTCAGCTGTGTCAAGCAAATGTATATTGTATTGTTTGGGCACATACACAAATAATCTAAGGGTGCACTTATCCGTTAAGGTGAGTGTATGTATTGTGTGCCTGTGTATATTCAAAGCCAGGGAGTATATATACGGCCTTTCATGTATGTTGCCTCTGTGTGCATGATCAGAAAATGTGAGAGTGTCAGTGAATCCTTTTATGTATGTATATGTTCAGAGAGAGAGAGAGAGAGAGAGAGAGAGAGAGAGAGAGAGAGAGAGAGAGAGAGAGTAAAAAAAAATACATCTATTTATGTATCTTTATGCATATATGTCTTCAGAGCATGAGAGTGTCAATACATTATATTGTTTTATGAATGTGTGTTTTCAGAAAACGAGGGTCAGCACATCCGTTGATATTGTTTTATGAATGTGTATTTTCAGAGAACGAGAGTCAGCACATCCGTTGATATTGTTTTATGATTGTGTATTGCAGAGAACGAGATTCAGTACATCCCTTTATATTGTTTTATGTATGTGTATTTTCAGAGAACGAGCGTCAGTACATTCATGTATGTAACTTTGATATGTGTGTATCTGATGAGAACGAAAAGCGCATGGAAAAGCATGGATCTATTTTGATGTATGCGTATGTTCAGAGAATAAGAATAAAAAGTACATACCTTTATGTGAGTATATGTATTTATATGTTTAGAGAATGAGATAATGTCAGTGCATCATTTCCATTCTGAAGCAAACTTTCACTTAAACTGGTTTCATACCATCTATTTTCTTTTGTATTCCTCGGATTGCAGAGTGCATACTTGTAGAACATGCTGATCTATTTAAAAATATGCATATTTCGTATCTTATCATTTATTGGATAATCAATAAATTATCAACTATACCTCTAACATAATAGGATCATTCATACATATGTAAGTATATTATTAATCAAGCCATAATTAGAATATCATCAATTATACTTAGAACAGAATAGCATAATTTATACATATGTAAGTATATAATCAATTAAACCATTATCAGTATAATCTGTTAATTATACTTTAATATATACATCATCAATTAAACAGTTATCAGTATAAATCATCAATTACACAATAATCGGTATATCACCATATATACATTTATCAGTATTATCTTGATAAGGATATGATTCATTTCGCCTTCATTAGTATATCATCAATTCAACGTCTATAAACACATAATCGATTCTTTCTTGACCAGTATCTCATGAAGTATACTTCTATCAGCACATAGTCCATTCTATCTTGATCAGTGACAATATCTCGTAGATATGTAAGTATTAAATATAATTTTATACAAATCAACTTAGACGTGAATAAGGTATATATATATATATATATAT